>JAODAL010015556.1:0-83493 GCA_025379985.1 Phyllomedusa bahiana
CGCCCCATTGCACGGTTTGATAGGTCATGGTTAGTAACTTGAAATTTATTTGTTGGGCAATCGGTAGCCAGTGAAGGGATTGCTAGAGGGGAGAGGCAGGGGAGTAGCGAGGAGAGAGGTGAAGAAGACGGGCAGCAGAATTGAGGATGGATTGAAGAGGAGCAAGAGTGTTAGATGAAGGATGTTGCAGAGAAGGATGTTGCAGTAGTCTAGGTGGGAAATGACGAGGGAATGGACAAGAATTTTTGTAATATCAGGGTTAAAGAATGAGTGGATTTGTGAAATATTTTTCAGGTAGATGCGGCAGGCAGAGGTGAGCGTTTGTATGTGTGGTTTCAAGGACAAAGCAGAGTCAAGGGTCATTCCAAGGCAGAAGACTTTCAGGACTGGTGAGATTGTAGAGCCATTGACTGTAATATAGAGATCAGGTGGAGGGATGGAGGGGGACGGTGGAAAGATGATTAATTCAGTTTTCTCTACATTAAGTTTTAGGAGACGGGAGGAGAAGAAGGAGGATATGGAAGAAAGACAATCTGGGATCCGGGAGATCAGAGAGGTGACATCTGGGCCAGAGATGTAGAGTTGTGTGTCGTCAGCTACAGGTGGTATTGAAAGCCATGTGATGCTATGAGCTCACCCAGGCCAGGAGTGTAGATAGAGAAGAGTAGTGGGTCCAGGACTGACCCCTGGGGGACACCAACAGAGAGCGGGCGAGAGGCGGAGGTGGTACGAGAGTCCGAGACACTGAATGTCCGATCAGTGAGGTATGATGAGATACAGGAAATGGCCGAGTCTGTGATGCCGAGGGAGGAGGGATTTGTAGCAGTGTCAACAGTGACAAAGGCAGAGGATAAGTCTAAGGCCCAGTTCACACGGCTTATTCAAGCCGGAATTGCGAGCCGGATTGCGCTCACAATTCCGGCTTGAATAAGGGGCGGGGCGGGGCCCGCCGGCCCCATAGACTTCCATTATCCACAGCGCGTATTGCGCCTGGATAATGTGCATGTCAGTTTCTCCCCGCCCGGCGGATTCGCCGAGCGAAAAGGAGCGACGGAATCCACTGTTCTCTATGAGAACAGTGGATTACCGTAATTACTGCGATGGATTGGCGCCGTACGGCAGCCCAAATCCGGCGCGCGGTACGGCGCCAATCCGCGCCGAAAGAAGCCGTGTGAACACGGCCTAGGAGGAGAAGGATAGAATAGTGACGTAAGGCTTTGGCAGTTACTAGTTGGTTGGCGACCATGGATAGGACGGTTTCTGTGGAGTGATGGGATCAGAAACCAGATTGCAGTGGGTCAAGAAGAGAGTTGGAGAACAGCTAAAGATAGACGTGTTGTTTGAGGAGTTTAGAAGCAAATGGAATCAGTGAGATGGGGCGATAGTTCGATAGAGAGGAGGGGTCAAGAGATGGTTTCTTTAAGATGGGTAGTCGCATGCTTACAGGAGGAAGGGAAGATACCAGAGGTTAGCGATAGGTTGAAAAGATGGGTGAGGTCTGGGATGATACCAGGACTGAGGTCTGGGATGAGGTGAGACAGCAGTGGGTCAAGGTTACAGGTAGTGAGGTTGGATTTGGAGAGTAGAGAGGAGAGTGTGGAGAGCTTGTCATGAGTGACAGTGAAGAATCAAGTTAGGGGGGAAGTGCAAGGTCCAGGTAGAGGGGCTGGCAGTGGGGACTGTACAGGTAGAGGGCTAGCGGTGGGGACTGTGCAAGCATGGGTGTAGACAATGGGGCCAGTGGGGTGAAGCTTTCTCTGATGAGGTTGGTCTTGTTTAGAAAGTGAGTGGCAAAGTCATCTGCTGTGAGGAGAGATGAGAGAGTAGGTGCTGGTGGATGGAGGAGAGAGTTGAAGGTGTTGAATAATTGTCTGGGGTTGTGAAACAGAGATGATAGGAGAGTGGTGAAGTAATCCTGTTTGGCTAAGGCGAGTGCGAAATTAAATGTGTGTTGTGATTGTTTGTGTGAGGCAAAGTTGTCGGTAGAGTGGGTTTTGTTCAGGCCCGGACTGGCCATAGGGCAAACCGGGCATTTGCCCGGCGGGCCGCTGGGGTCCGGGCCGCAGGGCTGGTTCGGATCGCCCGCCGAGGGGACCAGTGTTTGGCGCGCTACAGGGGCCGCAATGGTCGCATCAGCGACCGGACCCCTGTGCCAGGGGACCGACAGGCCCCCATCACCACACGGCTGCACGGCCGGGTCACCGACCCAGCCATGCAGCCATCACAGCCGCCGCCTGCACCGCGCGGTGCAAGCAGCGGCCGAGGCTGAACAGCTGGGATCTACTGATCCTGTCTGTTCAGCTCCCAGGAGGCCGCGGGGCAGGCGCGCGATGTGATGACGTCATCGCGCGCTCGCTCCGCCTCCCGCACACTGCTGCCGGCGGCCTCCGGGGAAGAAGATAGAAGAGGAAGCAGAGACCTCAGGTAAGTATTGTTTTTACTTATTTTTTAAAAACTACTGCCCTGGCTACCTGTCCTGGCTAGTTATATACCAGCCCTGGCTACCTGTCCTGCCTAGCTATATACCAGCCCTGGCTACCTTTATACCTGCCCTGCCTAGCTATATACCAGCCCTGGGTACCTGTATACCTTCCCTGCCTAGCTATATACCAACCCTGGCTACCTGTCCTGCCTAGCTATATACCAGCCCTGGATACCTGTACTGCCTAGTTATATACCAGCCCTGGCTACCTGTCCTGGCTACTTATATACCAGCCCTGGCTACCTGTCCTGCCTAGCTATATACCAGCCCTGGCTACCTGTATACCTGTCCTGCCTAGCTATATACCAGCCCTGGCTACCTGTCCTGCCTAGCTATATACCAACCCTGGCTACCTGTCCTGCCTAGCTATATACCAGCCCTGGCTACCTGTATACCTGTCCTGCCTAGCTATATACCAGCCCTGGCTACCTGTCCTGCCTAGCTATATACCAGCCCTGGCTACCTGTCCTGGCTAGATATATACCAGCCCTGGCTACCTGTCCTGGCTAGTTATATACCAGCCCTGGCTACCTGTCCTGCCTAGCTATATACCAGCCCTGGCTACCTGTATACCTGTCCTGCCTAGCTATATACCAGCCCTGGCTACCTGTCCTGCCTAGCTATATACCAGCCCTGGCTACCTGTCCTGCCTAGCTATATACCAGCCCTGGCTACCTGTATACCTGCCCTGCCTAGCTATATACCAGCCCTGGCTACCTGTATACCTGCCCTGCCTAGCTATATACCAGCCCTGGCTACCTGTATACCTGCCCTGTCTACCTGTATACCTGCCCTGCCTAGCTATATACCAGCCCTGTCTACCTGTATACCTGCCCTGTCTAGCTATATACTGCCCTGTCTAGCTATATACCTGCCCTGTCTACCTGTATACCTGCCCTGTCTAGCTATATACCTGCCCTGTCTAGCTGTATACCTGCCCTGGCTACCTGTATACCTGCCCTGCCTAGCTATATACCAGCCCTGGCTACCTGTATACCTGCCCTGCCTAGCTATATACCAGCCCTGGCTACCTGTATACCTGCCCTGCCTAGCTATATACCTGCCCTGGCTACCTGTATACCTGCCCTGTCTAGCTATATACTGCCCTGTCTACCTGTATACCTATCCTGTCTAGCTATATTCTGCCCTGTCTAGCTATATACTGCGCTGTCTAGCTATTTCCTGCACTGTCTAGCGATATCTCTGCCCTGTCTAGCTGTAGACCTGCCCTGTCTAGCTGTATACCTGCCCGGTCTGCCGATATGCCTGCCCTGTCTGCCTATATGCAGCCCTAGCTACATGGCTGATTACTGGGGGCAACCCTAGCTACCTGGCTAGTTACTGGGGGCAGCCCTTGCTACCTGGCTAGTTACAGGGGTAGGCCCTGTCTACCTACCTAATGGGGGGCTACGTATTTACATGCCAATTATCTGACATTTTTTAATTTCTAATTTTAAGGGTCTAACATACGCTGTTTGGGGAATTGATAGGAAAGTGCTGGAAAAGAGAGGAGTCTAAGATGTATTTGTGGTAAATTCTACAGGGACGAGTAGTGACCACTAGAAGAGGACACTGCATGCTGTACTGGACAGAGAAAGAAATGGAAGGGAACGACTCATCAGGGAAGACATCATGGAGGTTTGGGCCAGATGGAGAAGAAAAGGAGAAGAGAACAACTCCCATCAGAGATGACGTCTCCTGTGAATCCCTGCTGTCAGGGGTAAGTTTACTTCTGGGTTGAATCAGTGCTGTATTCATGTGATGGTGACCTGACTACTGGGGATGTGATTGGTGGGGTTGTAGGTTATGCTGGTGCTTATGTAGTGTCAGTGTGGGCTTGTCCCTGATTGTAAAGCAAGTGCACACCTGACTCTGTGATGAGGGGTTTCTCTGCACCACTGTTTCTTTCTTGCTTGTGTGTAGGCCTCTTTCACCCGGAGCGATTTTGGTGCATTATTTGTGTAGAAATGTACAGCATTAACTGCTCTGCCTTTCTGCAAAAAAACGCACCAAAAACGCATCAAAAACGCTCCGTGTGAAAGCACCTTTATAGTGTAGTTTATTTTAGAAAGTGGCGAGGTGCGAGAACAGGGGACATTTTGTAAGCGGATATTGTATGTGGGCTGCTGGGGGCTTTGTGCCAGGGCTGATTTTTATTCCCAGTCCGGCCCTGGTTTTGTTCCCGCAACATTCAGCAATTCTGGGAGCTCGCCTCAGCTGTTTAGTGAAGTCTGTGTGCCAGGGTTGTCTGATGATTTTGTGGGTGCTGTTGTTTGTGAGAGGAGCAACCAAACCAAGAGTGGAGGATATTGTGTGGTTGTAGAAAGTGGTGGCTGTGTCAAGGTCATCAAATGAGGAAATGGTAGAGGTAGAGAGTCAGAGAGTGTGTGAGGGGTAAGGTTTTGTAGGTTCCTGCGTGGGTGCACTAGATGTGAGACAGGAGGGGCCGGTGGGGTGGAGAGTGTGGTGAAGCTAAGCAGGTTGGGTTCAGATATAGGGTGTTTAGAGTTAGAGAAGTCAGATAGGGAGCACAGGTAGGTGAAAACGGGGTCCAGCGTGTGTCCATCTTTATGAGTGGCTCCAGAGGTCCGCTGGGAGAGGCCAAAGGTAGAGGAGAGTGAGAGGAGTTTGCTGCCAGCAGTGATACATTTAATTTCACATTTTGCCTCACTTATAATTTTTTTGCGGTTTCCCCAGTATATTATATGGTAATATGAATATTACCATTAGAAAGTACAACTTGTCCCGCAAAATAAAAGCCCTCATATGTCTATGTAGATGGAAAAATAAAAAAGATATGGCTTTCAGAAGGCAAGGAGGAAACGAACTGAGAGCCAATATTATGACCGTCTTGTCAGGAAGGGGTTAAAAGTAAATCAAATCTTGTTACACATGAGTGGATTCACACAGGAGAGAATTCACACAGGAGAGAAGCCATATTCATGCTTTAACCCTTTAATCCCTCCAAAGAAAAAAAATATGGCTCTTCATTTTTCTCCTCCTCGCCTTCCAAAGGCCATAACGTTTTTATTTTTCCACCTACATAGACAGATGGGGGATGTTATTTTGTGGGACAAGGTGCACTTTCTAACGGTGTTATTCATATTACCATAGAATATACTGGGAAACCGCAAAAAAAATTCTAAGTGGGGAAAAATGTGCAAAAAATTTTACTTGCACCATGTTTGCTGGAGTTTTATTTTTGTGGCGTTCAATTTTCGGTATATATGATGCATTCTCTGTAGTCTACAGGCTGATCCATATACGGCAATACCAAGCATGTACAGTTTCCACTATTTTTATTTGGAATTATTTTATTCCAAACATTTTCTATATTTGAAATTTGCGCGGCGGCGGCATCGTTTTGTACGGCCAATAACCTTTTTTTGTACTGACACCTACAAACATCAGTGAGGGGGCATTTTTTGCGGGCTGAAGGGCACTTTTTATTGCTAGCAGTTTGGAATGCATGCAACTTTTTTGATAAATTTTACTCCAATTTTTATAGGACATGAAATGACCCAAAAAAAAAAAACGCAATTTTTTAAAAAATTTTTTTCTTCTCCGGTGTTCAGGATAAATTATTCTATATTTTTATAGATCGGACTTTTTCGGACGCGGCGATACCAAATATGTGTAACTTTTTTATTTAAGTATTTTTATTTGTAAAATGGCTAAAGAGAGGCGATTTGAAATTTTAATACTTTTTTTTTATACACTTTAAAACTTTTTTTTTTTTTTATACTTTAACTGTGAGTCCCCCTAGGGCGCTTCACCACTATAGGACACGATTGCTAATACAGTCTAATGCATTGCATAGACAATGCATCAGGCTGTACCAAGATGACGTTTTCCCCACTTCCAGCCCCAGGCAAACGAGAACATGGCAGCGATGGAAACCTTCACAAGGCTCCCCGCTGCCATGTTCACCCATCGGACTCTGATCAGAGTGATGAACAGTGCACAGCACCGTTTCTCATTCATTTAGACGCTGCAGCCATCTTTGCCGCTGTGTCTAAAGGGTTAAACAGCGCGGGCGGGCATTGGCGCCCACCCCCTCGTTCTGTAACTGCCAGGTGTTAGCTGCAATTAGCCGCTAACAACCGGCGGCTGTGTAGCGGGATCGCACTGCGATCCTGTTACACAACTCTTTAACACCACCATGACGTAGCCATACGTCCAGGTGGGTTAAGGGGTTAAAAGTAAATCAAATCTTGTTAGACATGAGAGAATTCACACAGGAGAGAATTCACACAGGAGAGAAGCCATATTCATGTTCAGAATGTGGAAAGTGTTTTTCAAGGCAGTCAAATTCACAAAGAAGTGAAGTTATATATTGTACAAAATGTGAGATACCTTGTTATGCATCAGGGAATCCACACATCTTTTTCAACATAAACTAATTCACTAATGTCACATGGTAGGTGCCATGGTTATTGCACTAGAAATGTGTCTACAGACAGCTGGGGAGATGCTAAAAACTTATTGCCAAAAAGCAAAGAAAATATAAATGATTTCCCAACTAACATCACTGAAGTGACGTAAACTAACCTGAGATAATTATAAAACTATATCAGATTATATCATCTAAAATTATTATACAATTCCGTAATATAAGATTACAGAACCAATATAGCATGTAGCATAATCCCGTTCTCATTCGGGTAGTTACAGAGTTATCATAGCAGTGTTAGAGAACTAGGGTTACATTTCTTAGTTCTTCAGTTTTAAATGCTCTTAATTTCCAAGCAGACCCGACAGGAAATTGCTTTCGACCTTGCTTTTCTGGGGCGTTTAGTTCTTGGTTCTCCTAATCCAGGGCTGGGCAATTAATTTTCCCATGGGGTCGCATGAGAAGGTGGGATGGTTTTAGATGGCCAGACCAATAAAAAAAAAAAATTGGGTGAACAGGGAAAAATTGGTTTATTTTTGTGGAAACTTACTCTGTACCCTCAGTAAGGCAGGTATATAGATACGTCCCCCAGTGCGGCAGGTATATACAGCTCCCCTCAGCAAGGTAGGTATATAGATATAGTTCTCCTCAGGCAGGCAGGTATATAGGTATAGCTCCCCTCAGTTAATCAGGTATAGAAATATAGGCTCCCTCAGGCAGGTATATAGATAGATATAGGTCCTCACAGGGAGATATATATAGATATAGGTCCCCTTAGGCAGGTATGTAGATAGATATAAGTCCCCACAGGCATGTATATAGATATAGGTCCCCACAGGCAGGTATATAGATAGTTATAGGCCCCCTCACGCAGATATATATAGATAGTTATAGGTCCCCACAGGCAGGTATGTAGATAGTTATAGGCCCCCACAGACAGGTATATAGTTATAGGCCCCCTCACGCAGATATATATAGATAGTTATAGGTCCCCACAGGCAGGTATGTAGATAGTTATAGGCCCCCAGAGACAGGAATATAGTTATAGGCCCCCTCACGCAGATATATATAGATAGTTATAGGTCCCCACAGGCAGGTATGTAGATAGTTATAGGCCCCCACAGACAGGTATATAGTTATAGGCCCCCTCACACAGATCTATATAGATAGTTATAGGTCCCCACAGGCAGGTATGTAGATAGTTATAGGCCCCCACAGGCAGGCATATAGATAGTTATAGGCCCCCACAGGCAGGCATCTAGATAGTTATAGGCCCCCACAGGCAGGTATATTGATAGTTATAGGCTCCCACAGGCAGGCACATAGATAGTTTTAGGCCCCCACAGCCAGGTATATAGATTTGAGACCGAAATTAACAATAGCAACACTAATGCTTATCTTACTGGCTTCCCGGCCGAGGCTGGCGGCGTGATGACGTGATGCCGCGGTCTCTCCCCGCTACCCAGCCGTGGCGGGCCGTCAGCACTGTTATTAGTAGACCCGGGCATCGTACACCACAGGCCGCATCCGACTAGCTAGCAGGCCGTACAATGTTCAGGTCTGTCCTAATCTGTAGTTATAGGTATAATAAACATTTTATTCTATATGTGACAATGGAATGAATTGTGCTGAGTTGTACCATAATTTACATATGTAACAAGATAACGAATCTCAAGGATGTTCCCTGTACCATTCTGCTACTTGATATTTCTCAGAATTTTTGCCCCTCCAGACAAGGTGTCTTTGTGTAGTGTATTCTAGCATTTAATAACCATAATAATTATGAACATTGACTGCTTTTCAAGGCTCTGTACTGAACACAATCACAAGTGAGCAAAGATAAGATAGAGGTCACCACTGAGTAAACGATTTATACGCTTGTGCAGAAGTATGATCATTAAAGTAACCAAGTATAATGTGCATAATTAAAGTAACCAATGGGCTGAACTGGAGGGACGTCTTGTCTTTTTTTGGCCTTACAAACTATGTAACTATGTAATTATAATGTGACTTATAACAAGAGGTGTGAATTAAAGGGGTTTTGCCACGATCTAATGTTGATGTGGGATCCTCCAAAATGGGTATTTAATCACTTTTCTAAATATATGTGATTAAAAAAAGTGAAGCCTTTGAGAGCTGCAGCTTTCTTTGCATGCCCTTAGTTTCCTGACAGTTTACATTAGACACGACCAGGACACTGACATGAGCTGATTGGCCGGGTTGGGGTGTTGCACTTCTTATTTATGACAGGGAAAAATGAAGGAGATTGCAAGGGACTGTGGAGAAAGATCCTGTGTCTTTTGTATAGAGAATCCACTGGTTGTAATGTGATTATTGGAGTAAACATTGCAGATGCTCCCTGCTTCCTGGCTCTGCTCAGCCCCCACTCCCTCTTCCCCCTGCAGCCGTTCATGATGCTGCATGCTTTGTTTATCTTCTCTCCTGAGCAAATAAGAGGTAAGGAACTCACTTCTTGGCAAAACCCCTTTTAATGATGATGTATTTTAATGTTGCCACACCTAAAGAGCGGCCTGTATAAGATTTGCATGCACTTATTAATATTGAGGTTTGCTTTTGACATTACTTGATGTCAGGTGCACACGTCTATATAGCTCTGGAGATTGCACAATGAGGAGTGAGTTGCGGATTAATAACGCAACAACAAATTATGGGGTCGCTGGGCGGGCGACTGGTCAGCCAGGCTTTAACCAAAAACCCTTGAGGATCATTAGATCAGGACGAACAGATCAAAAAATTCTGAGCAGCAAAGTAAGACCCTTTTGACCTTACAAAGCGCTGTTCCTCCTTGTCTGCATGTTTGCTCTGTTTTGGGCGAGTCCTTCCAGATAAGGTTAAATTAAGACGGTAAGAGCCTGAAAAAGTCCCCCTTGAGTTGGTAACGTGTAATCTGATTATTTCGCCTAATACAAGTTTATAAAGGCCTTGTGTTTGGTGAGCCATGAGCATAAAGATTCACTAAGTATTGTTAAAGTGGTTGTCTCACTACATTGATTCATCTTACCTCAGTCCTGTTTTCTTGGTTTCATTTTGAATTCAGGGGCGTGTTTACTGGCTTCTTCTAGGCTGCAGTAGAAAACCAGGTCTGTGCTATAGCGCCAGTGCTGACAGCCTATTTAGGGAGATCACACATTCTTGTAGTATAGTGACCAGTGCTGGCAGGGCCCATCAGGAGAGATGTAACAGGCTGTAGTATAGCAACCGTGCTTTGGGAGCCTATCAGGAGAGATTGACGGGTTGTAGCTATAAACGACCAGCACTGCAGCCTACAGGAGAGATCAAACAGGTCTGTAGCTTTAGCGACCAGTGCTGGCAAGCCTATCAGGAGATCGAACAGGGCTGTAGCTATAGCGACCAGTGCTGGCAGCTATCAGGAGAGATTTTAAAAAGGTCTGTAGCTATAGTAACCAGTGCTGGCAGCCTATTCGGAGAGATAGAACTGGTCTGTACTATAGCACCAGTTTCTGGCAGCCTATCAGGAGAGATCACACATGTCTGTACTATAGTGACCAGTGCTGGCAGCCTATCAGGAGAGAGTAAAAAGGGCTGTAGCTATGCAATCAGTGCTGGCAGCCTATCAGGAGAGATTGAACGGGTCTGTAGCTATAGCGACCAGCACTGGCAGCCTATCAGGAGAGATCAAACAGGTCTGTAGCTATAGCGACCAGTGCTGGCAGCTTATCAGGAGAGATGTAACAGGTCTGTAGCTATAGTAACCAGTGCTGGCAGCCAATCAGGAGAGAAATAACAGGTCAGTAGATAAAGCAACCAGTGCGGAAGCCTCTCAGGAGAGATCACAAATGTCTTTTAGCTATAGTAACCAATGCTGGCAGCCTATCAGGGAGAACAAACAGGTCTGTAGCTATAGCAAACCCGTGCTGGCAGCCTATCAGGAGAAATCACACAGGTCTGTAGCTATGGGACCAGTGCTGACAGCTTTCAGGAGAGATTCGAACAGGTCTGTAGCTATAGCGACCAGTGCTGGCAGCCTATCAAGGAGAGATGTAACAGGTCTGTAGCTATAGTAAACCAGTGCTGGCACTATCAGGAGAAAATAGAAAAAGGTCGTAGCTATAGCAACCAGTGCTGGCAGCCTATCAGGAGAGATCAAACAGGTCTGTAGCTATAGCGACCAGTGCTGGCAGCTTATCAGGAGAGATGTATCAGGCCTGTAGCTATAGCAACCAGTGCTGGCAGCCTATCAGGAGAGATCAAACAGGTCTATAGCTCTAGCAACCAATGCTGGCAGCCTATCAGGAGAGATCAAACAGGTCTGTAGCTATAGCAACCAATGCTGGCAGCCTATCAGGAGAGATCAAACAGGTCTGTAGCTATAGCGACCAGTGCTGGCAGTCTATCAGGAGAGATGTATCAGGTCTGTAGCTATAGCAACCAATGCTGGCAGCCTATCAGGAGAGATCAAACAGGTCTGTAGCTATAGCGACCAGTGCTGGCAGCCTATCAGGAGAGATGTAACAGGTCTGTAGCTATAGTAACCAGTGCTGGCAGCCTATCAGGAGAGATCACACAGGTCTGTAGCTATAGCGACCAGTGCTGGCAGCCTATCAGGAGAGATGTAACAGGTCTGTAGCTATAGCAACCAGTGCTGGCAGCCTATCAGGAGAGAGGTAACAGGTCTGTAGCTAAGCAACCAATGCTGGCAGCCTATCAGGAGAGATCAAACAGGTCTGTAGCTATAGCAACCAGTGCTGGCAGCCTATCAGGAAAGATTGTAACAGGTCTGTAGGGTATAGTAACCAGTGCTGGAAGCCCCATTAGGAGAGATTGAACAGTCTGTAGCTATAGCAACCAGTGTTTGGAAGCCTATTAGGAAGATTGAACAGGTCTGTAGCTATAGCAACCAGTGCTGGAAGCCCATCAGGAGAGATCAAACAGGTCTGTAGCTAAGCAACCCATGCTTGCAGCCTATCAGGAGAGATTGAGCAGGTCTGTAGCTATAGCAACCAGTGCTGGAAGCCTATTAGGAGAGATTGAACAGGTCTGTAGCTATAGCAACCAGTGCTGGAAGCCTATTCCGAGAGATTGAACAGGTCTGTAGCTATAGCAACCAGTGCTGGAAGCCTATTAGGAGAGATTGAACAGGTCTGTAGCTATAGCAACCAGTGCTGGAAGCCTATCAGGAGAGATCAAACAGGTCTGTAGCTATAGCAACCAGTGCTGACAGCCTATCAGGAGAGATAAAGCAGGTCTGTAGCTATAGCAACCAGTGCTGGCAGCCTATCAGGAGAGATCACACATGTCTGTAGCTATAGTGACCAGTGCTGACAGCCTATCAGGAGAGATCACACATGTCTGTAGCTATAGTGACCAGTGCTGACAGCCTAGCAGGATAGAACAGGTCTGTAGCTATAGCAACCAGTGCTGGCAGCCTATCAGGAGAGATGTAACAGGTCTGTAGCTATAGCAAGCAGTGCTGGCAGCCTATCAGGAGAGATCAAACAGGTCTGTAGCTATAGTGACCAGTGCTGGCAGCCTATCAGGAGAGATCAAACAGGTCTGTAGCTATAGCAACCAGTGCTGGCAGCCTATCAGGAGAGATCACACAGGTCTGTAGCTATAGGGACCAATGCTGACAGCTTATCAGGAGAGATCGCACATGTCTGTAGCTATAGTGACCAGTGCTGGCAGCCTATCAGGAGAGATCAAACAGGTCCTTAGCTATTTGCAACCAATGCTGGAAAACCTATCAGGAGAGATTTTATCAGGCCTGTAGCTTTTAGAAAACCCGTGCTGGCAGCCTATCAGGAGAGATAGAAACAGGTCTGTAGCTTAGCAACCAGTGCTGGCAGCCTATCAGGATGAGATAGAATCAGGTCTGTAGCTATAGCGAACCCGCACTGGCAAACCCATCAGGAGAGATCAAACAGGTCTGTAGCTATAGCGACCAGTGCTGGCAGCCTATCAGGAGAGATGTATCAGGCCTGTAGCTATAGCAACCAGTGCTGGCAGCCTATCAGGAGAGATCAAACAGGTCTATAGCTCTAGCAACCAGTGGTGGCAGCCTATCAGGAGAGATCAAACAGGTCTATAGCTCTAGCAACCAGTGGTGGCAGCCTATCGGGGGTGATCCATCAGGTCTGTAGCTATAGCAACCGATGATGGCACCTATCAGGAGAGATCAAACAGGTCTGTAGCTATAGCAACCAATGCTGGCAGCCTATCAGGAGAGATCAAACAGGTCTGTAGCTATAGCAACCAATGCTGGCAGCCTATCAGGAGAGATCAAACAGGTCTGTAGCTATAGCGACCAGTGCTGGCAGCCTATCAGGAGAGATCAAACAGGTCTGTAGCTATAGCGACCAGTGCTGGCAGTCTATCAGGAGAGATGTATCAGGTCTGTAGCTATAGCAACCAATGCTGGCAGCCTATCAGGAGAATCAAACAGGTCTGTAGCTATAGCGACCAGTGTGGCAGCCTATCAGGAGAGATGTAACAGGTCTGTAGCTATAGTAAACCGTGCTGGCAGCCTATCAGGAAAAGATCACACAGGCTGTAGCTATAGCGAACCCGTGCTGGCAGCCTATCAGGAGAGATGTTAAAAGGTCTGTAGCTATAGCAACCAGTGCTGGCAGCTATCAGAGAAATTTAAACAGGTCTGTAGCTAAGCAACCAATGCTGGCAGCCTATCAGGAGAGATCAAACAGGTCTGTAGCTATAGCAACCAGTGCTGGCAGCCTATCAGGAAAGATGTAACAGGTCTGTAGCTATAGTAACCAGTGCTGGAAGCCTATTAGGAGAGATTGAACAGGTCTGTAGCTATAGCAACCAGTGCTGGAAGCCTATTAGGAGAGATTGAACAGGTCTGTAGCTATAGCAACCAGTGGCTGGAAGCCTATCAAAGGGGAGATCAAACAGGTCTGTAGCATAGCAACCAGTGCTGGCAGCCCATCAGGAGAGATGAGCAGGTCTGTAGCTATAGCAACCAGTGCTGGAAGCCTATAGGAGAGATTGAAACAGGTCTGTAGCTATAGCAACCAAATACTGGAAGCCTATTAGGAGAGATTGAAACAGGTCTGTAGCTATAGCAACCAGTGCTGGAAGCCTATTAGGAGAGATTGAACAGGTCTGTAGCTATAGAAACCAGTGCTGGTAGCGTAGCAGGAGAGGTCTGTAGCTATAGCAACCCGTGCTGGCAGCCTATCAGGAAAGTGAGCAGGTCTGTAGCTATAGCAACCCGTGCTGGCAGCCTATCAGGGAAAAGATCACACATTCTGTAGCTATAGGACCAGTGCTGCAGCCTATCAGGAGAGATCAAACAGGTCTGTAGCCATAGTGACCAGTGCTGGCAGCGTATCAGGAGAGATGTAACAGGTCTGTAGCTATAGTAACCAGTGCTGGAAGCCTATTAGGAGAGATTGAACAGGTCTGTAGCTATAGCGACCAGTGCTGGCAGCGTATCAGGAGAGATGTAACAGGTTTTTGTAGCTAAAGTAACCAGTGCTGGAAGCCTATTGGAGAGATTGAACAGGTCTGAGCTATAGCAACCAGTGCTGGCAGCCTATCGGAGAGATCACACAGGGCTGTTTGCTATAGCTACCAGTGCTGGCAGCCTATCAGGAGAGATGGAACAGGTCTGTAGCTATAGCAACCAGCGCTTGCAGACTATCAGGAAAGATTGAACAGGTCTGAAGCTATAGTGACCAGAGCTGGCAGCCTATCAGGAGAGAGAGAACAGGTCTGTAGCTATAGCGACCTGAGGAGGGTGATGCAAACCCATACAAAGGGGATATTTTAGGAACAGGTAGGACATTGTTAATGGACACATATTGCAAAGTGACTTGTTTTTTAAAGATCTTGAACATAAAAAGCAGCGATCCCTGTAGTGAGACGACCCCTTTAAGGTCCACTTCAGACTTGGAGGATAAAAACCAGGTCTGACTTTTGATGAACTAGAAAAGTTAATACTAGATACGGTGTAATGATCCAGATTTCAGAGGCCCTTCGCTGCGTTGCACCGTTGACCGTGACTGAATTGAGAGAGATTTATCTAGGGATATCGTTTTTGTGCATGTCTACAAAAAAGATGTTGAGGGTCTTCCCAGTAAGTAAGCAAATTGTTCCTTGGAAGGACAGCTGGGTGTTTCTTAACTGAAGGGGGATGACATCATCTTCCCCTTCACTGTTCATGCTCGCTCCCGAGTCAGTGTGCTCTCCCCCCTCCCTCTGAGTCCATATGTCACTGTGTCCTCTCCCTATGCAGTCTTATTTTTTTAAGAGCGTTTGTTTACTAAACCCCAGGCCTGCATTCAGTCTAGACAGCCTTCTAAAGAAACTCAGAGCACTGATCTCTTCTCCCCTCACAGCTGGAGGTTTTGTGACAGTTTGTATCCAGTCTAGACAGCCTTCTAGAAAATCAGAGCACTGATCTCTTTCCTCTCACAGGGTGGTAGGTTTTTTTGACTGTTGTATCCAGTCTAGAACAGTTTCTATGAAATCAGAGCAAATGATCTCTTCTCCTCTCACAGCTGGGGTTTGTTTACTGTTGTATCCATCTAGGGCAGCTTCTATGAACTCAGAGCACTGATCTCTTCTCCTCTCACAGCTGGAGGTTTGTGACTGTTGTATCCAGTCTAGACAGTCTTCTATGAACTCAGAGCACTGATCTCTTCTCATCTCACAGCTGGAGGTTTTTGACTGTTGAATCCAGTCTTCTACGAACTCATCTAGAACAGCACAGATCTCAGTGCTATGTTTAAACACATTTAGGCACCGAGGCACAATTCTTCTGTTTTCTGATTGTAGAAACAGCTGCAGTGTTAGTGTGTTTCTTCTGGCTGTGCAGAGTGAAATGCTTCCGGCCCCTTTTTCTGACTGAGACAGGCAGGAATGCGTGCTCCCTGAATACGGGGAGGGGGGGCAGACAAAATGTAAATTAGTAGAGCCAATGACATGAAAGGAGGAGGAATCCGACCAGCACTGGGGAACTGTGTTTACAGAAAGAGAAGATAAGGGGACAGTGAAAACAAGACAGCTCTGCAAATGACATCCAACGGCAAAGTTGCTTGTTTTCACTGTCCCCTTATTCTGAAGAATGAAATGATGCAACCCCTTTAATGAAGAGATGTGGAAAACTATGAATAGTTACAAGATCATGGACTGGTGACTCAGGCACAAATATGGTACAGAAATTATTGACAAAAGGAGTTTTGTGTGAAGAATTTGTAGATGGAAAATATGTCTATGACCAGGTGATTACGCTACGTATGGAACCTACCAGTGGCGGAGTAGATCACCAACTCAGAAAAAAAAAATATGACTTAAGCAAAGGGCAGGTAGATGCTGGGTTGTATCCCCCGATACCTGCAAGCAAGTTCTGTCGTGAAACTCAGACATCACCAAAGCAGATTCCCGACTCTTGTGTTCCTGCCATCAACCATTGACAGAAAACCTCCGCTAAACACGAAGCCAAAGGGACTCCTCCTCCAATGCCCGAGAAACCCTGGAAAATACTCCTTACAATAGGTGTGTGACTATTGCACCTGATGATTTTGATCATGATAATCAAGCTTCACAAGCAGACGAAGGATCAGATGAACAACCTCTATCTCATTCGATAACATGTCAAACAACACAACGGAGAGTGAATGTGATGAATTTGAAAAAGTGCTCAGAGACCCGGAAGATGAAATGTCCAGATTCAACCAGATGATATACACTTTGCAACCAAGAGTAGATGCCCTTAGCAGTCTAACTGTAGACAACACTCGAATGTTTCTGATAGCCCCGTATCCAGTCCTTGGGGTGTACAAGTTAAACAGAAGCGCTCCCAGCCATACTAGAACTCCTCAAGCTGACTTAAGAAAGACCCAATTATAAGAATCCCACTCGACGGAGATGTATCTTCTAAACCGGCAGCTTTGCCTAACAGACCTTGGAGACCATCTGAAATGTTGACAATAATGAATCGAATTTCAAACCCTGAAGGATATCCCACTGTCACGCTGGTCAGAGGAGAGGATGGTGGATCCACTGGTCACCACGTAGAGTTGGCGAAGCCTACACCAGGGAGCGGAGTCTAAGAGGTCCCTTGTCTTCACCGGCGCCTGCCACAAAGTGGGTAGGGATTTGCTGCAGGAAACCTTCAAGTCACTACCCCCGATGCAGGTCCTAGCGGTTGAACTGTAGACAACACTCGAATGTTTCTGATAGCCCCATATCCAGTCTTTGGGGTGTACAAGTTAAACAGAAGCGCTCCCAGCCATACTAGAACTCCTCAAGCTGACTTCAGAAATACCCAATTATAAGAATCCCACTCGACGGAGATGTATCTTCTAAACAGACAGCTTTCCCTAACAGACCTTTGGGGACCATCTGAATGTTGAAATAATGAATCGAATTTTAATCCCTGGGATATCCCCCGTCACGCTGGCAAGGGGGGGATGGTGGATCCAAGCACCACGTAATTTTTGGGGGCCTACACCAGGGAGCGGGGTCTAAAAGGGCCCTTGTCTTCACCGGCGCCTGCCACAAAGTGGGTAGGGATTTGCTGCAGGGAATCCCCAGGTCGCTACCCTCAATGCAGGTCCTAGCGGTTCAACTGTAGACAACACTCAAATTTTTTTTGTAGCCCCTTTTTCATTATCCCTATTCATCCTTGGGGTGTTCAAGTTAAACAGAAACGCCCCGTAAACAGCCATACAAAACCCTCAAACTGACTTTAAAAAAACCCAATTATAAGAATCCCCCTCGACGGAATGTATCTTCTAAAAAAAACAGCTTTGCCCAACAACCTTGGAGACCCCCTGAAATTTGCAAAAATTAATCGAATTTCAAAACCCGATGGATATCCCACTGTCCCCACTGGTCAAGGAAGGGTTGGGGGACCCCTGGTCACCACGAGAGTTGGTGAAGCCCACACCGGGGGGAGTCTAAGAGGTCCCTTTTCTTCACCGGGGCCCCCCACAAAGTGGGGGAGGGATTTGCTGCAGGGAAAACCTTTAATCACTACCCCCAAGCAGTCCACGTTGGGCTGTAACAACACTCGAAGTTTCGATAGCCCATATCCAGTCCTTTTGGGTGTACAATTAAACAGAAGCCTCCCCCCCATACAGAACTCCTCAAGCTGACTTTAGAAATACCGATAAAAGAATCGACCGACGGGGATTATCTTCTAAACCCAAAACTTTGCCTAACAGACCTGGAGACCATCTGAAATGTTTGACAAAAATAATCGAATTTTAAACCCTGAAGAATATCCACTGTCACCTGGCAGAAGAGAGGGTGGTGGACCCCCGGCACCACGTAAGTTGGTGGAAGCCTACACCCGGACGGGGTCTAAGAGGTCCCTTGCTTTACCGGCGCCCGCCACAAAGTGGTAGGGATTTGTGCAGGGAAACCCTTTTAGTCACTACCCCCGATGCAGGGCCTACGTTGAACTGTAGACGACATCAAGTTTCTGAACCCCATACCCCCGTCTTTGGGGTGACAAAGGGAAACAAACGCCCCACCAACAGAAACCCCCAAGCTGACTTCAGAAAAACCCAATTATAAGAACCCACTCGACGGAGATGTACCTTTTTAAACAACAGCTTTGCCCAACAAACTTGGGACCCTCGAAATGTTGACAAAAATTAATCGAATTTCAATCCCTAAAGGGTATCCCCTATCACCTGGCAAGGGGAAGGATGGGGAAACCACGGGCCCACGTAGGTTGCGAAGCCTACACCAGGGACGGAGTCTAAGAGGTCCCTTGTCTTTACCGGCGCCTGCCCAAAGTGGGGAGGGGTTTGCTCAGGGGAAACCTTTTAGTCCTACTCCCGAGCAGGTCCTAGCGTTTAACTGTGACAAAACCGAAGTTTCTGATAGCCCCATATCCTCTTTGGGGTGTACTAGTTAAACAGAAGCGCTCCCACCCTACAGAACTCCCCCAAGCTGACTTCAAATACCCAATTATAAGAATCCCCCTCGACGGAGATGTATCTTCTAAAAAACACTTGCCTAACAGACCCTTTGGGGACCACTGAAATTTTACAATAAGAATCGAAATTTTAATCCCTGAAATATCCCACTGTCACCTGGTCAAGGAAGGGGTGGGGGATCCACTGGTCCCAAAAGAAGTTGGTGAAACCCCAACCAGGGAGCGGAGTCTAAGAGGTCCCTTGTCTTCACCGGCGCCTGCCACAAAGTGGGTAGGGATTTGCTGCAGGGAATCCCCAGGTCGCTACCCTCAATGCAGGTCCTAGCGGTTCAACTGTAGACAACACTCAAATGTTTCTTGTAGCCCTTATTCATTATCCCGTATTCACTCCTTGGGGTGTACAAGTTAAACAGAAGCGCTCCCCGTAAACAGCCATACTAGAACTCCTCAAGCTGACTTAAGAAAGACCCAATTATAAGAATCCCACTCGACGGAGATGTATCTTTAAAAAGAAGCTTTGCCCAACAGACCTTGGAGACCTCTGAAATGGCAAAAATTTTAAACGAATTTCAAACCCTGATGGATATCCCACGTCACAAGGCAGAGGAGAGGAGGTGGATCCACTGGTCACCACTAGAGTTGGGAAGCCCACACCAGGGGGCGGAGTCTAAAGGGGCCCTTGTCTTTACCGCGCCTGCCACAAAGTGGTAGGGGTTTTCTGCAGGAAACCTTCAAGTCACTACCCCCGATGCAGGTCCTAGCGGTTGGACTGTAGACAACACTCGTATGTTTCTGATAGCCCCATATCCAGTCTTTGGGGTGTACAAGTTAAACAGAAGCGCTCCCAGCCATACTAGAACTCCTCAAGCTGACTTCAGAAAAAAACCCCATAAAGAACTGACTCACGGAGTGTATCCCCTAAACCGACACTTTGCCTAACAGACCTTGGGGACCATCTGAAATTTGACAAAAATGAATCGAATTTCAAACCCCGAAAATACCACTGTCACCTGGCAGAAGAGAGAGGGGGATCCACTGGGCACCACAGAGTTGGTGAAGCCTAACCAGGGGGCGGATCTAAGAGGTCCCTTGTCTTCACCGGCGCCTGCCACAAAGTGGGGAGGATTGCTGCAGGGAAACCCTTTAGTCACTACCCCCAGCATCCTAGCGGTTGAACTGTAGACGACACCGAATGTTTTCTGAAGCCCCATATCCATCTTTGGGTGTACAATTAAACAAAGCGCTCCCCGCCATACAGAACTTCCTCAAACTGACTTCAAAAGACCCCAATTTTAAGAATCCCACCACGGGGATTACCTTCTAAAAAAGACAGCTTTTCCTAACAGAACTTGGAGACCAACTGAAATGTTTACAAAATTAATCGAATTTCAAACCCTGAAGGATATCCCACTTTCACGCTGGTCAAGGAGAGGAGGGGATCCCTGGTCACCACTTTGAGTTGGCGAAGCCTCACCAGGGAGCGGGGTTAAAGTCCCTTGTCTTCACCGGGGCCTGCCACAAAGTGGGTAGGATTTGCTGCGGAAAACCCTTTTGCACCTCCCGAGCAGTCCTAGCGGTTGAACTGAGACAACACTCGAAGTTTCTGATAGCCCCAACCAGTTTTTTTGGGTGACAAGTTTAAACAAAGCTCCAGCCATACTAGAACTCCTCAAGCAGACATCAGAAATACCAAATTATAAGAATCCCACTCGACGGAGATGTATCTTCTAAAAAGACAGCTTTGCCTAACAGACCTTGGAGACCATCTGAAATGTTGACAATAATTAATCGAATTTCAATCCCTGAAGAATATCCCACTGTCACGCTGGTCAGAGGAGAGGATGGTGGATCCACTGGTCACCACCTAGAGTTGGCGAAGCCTACACCAGGGAGCGGAGTCTAAGAGGTCCCTTGTCTTCACCGGCGCCTGCCACAGAGTAGGTAGCGTTTTGAGGCAGGAAACCTCCAAGTCACTACCCCCGATGCAGGTCCTAGCGGTGACAGCCGAAGTCAGAGACACTGGAACAGGCTGGAACGCAGAGCAGCAAGACGGACAGACGGACAGGCTGGCATGACAGCAGTCGTTGGTGGTCAGGCCGGTTAGGAAGGTCTAACGCAGATAATAGCGTTCGCTAGAGAATGCACAAGAAACCCTATGTAGGAAACAGACACCAATCAATAATAACAATCCTAATAGAAGAAGGGAGGGGTAGTGGAAGCATTTTCTCCAGATTACACCAGAAATGGACAGATCTGGGGTATGACACCACCTCTACAGCACATCGTGGCATCTGCATTTGTCAAGGGGCTAAACAAACCCATATAGGAGGCACTAATTGTTTCTAAACCTGTTTGCCTTGCCTGTAATACTGTTGTCACAAAAGGAATTGAGTTAAACCAAAGAGACAAGCAAAATCCTGTTAGGTGCTATAATTGCAGGGGATTGGGACATTTTGAACGAGACTGCCGTGCCCCTTCGGACAATGAAACCAAGAGAGTCACCCCACAGAGTTGCAACCATCATCACCTCTGATGGCAAACATTGTGTAGGAAACAGGCATTCTGGAATCTGGTGCTGTCTCAGTACTAAAGTGGCCATAATGCCACATGCAGCAGCACACTTGGATGCTTGACTACCCTACATTTCCCCTTCAGAAGGAGAGACGTAGAAAAGATAGAGCCCCCTTGCCCAAAAAAACACAATGATCTTTTATCATCCATCACCCAACCATTAACTTCTCTCCCCATATTAATGTACTCTCTTGAGACTCTTCGGCTCGCTTTCCAAGTTTAAAATTAATTTAACCAAGTGTACGGTCCTTCATGTGAACATGGATGATAGGACATTGAGAATGTGGAGAAGAAATTTCGCATTTGTACGTGTAACAAAGTCGTTCAAATACCGAGGGATTAACATACCGTCTAATCTCCAGCAAATGGTCGACCTTAAAAGGGGTTTTGCCACGAAGTGAGTTCCTTACCTCTTATCTGCTCAGGAGAGAATATAAACAAAGCATGCTGAGTCATGAACGGCTGCAGGGGTGAGAGAGAGAGGGGGTGAGCAGAGATCGAGGAAGACGGGAGCGTCTTCAATGTTTACTCAAATAATTACATTACAACCAGTGGATTCTCAATACAGCAGACAACCTCATATACTGGCACTTGCAAGCTCCTTCATGTTCCCTGTCATCAGATAAGAAGTGTTTCACGCAAGCCCGGCCAGATCAGCTCCTGTCAGTGTCCCGGTTGTGTCTAATGTAAACTTTCAGGAAACTAAGGGGGACTGAGCAATGCTGTAGCTCTCACAGGCTTCCCTTTTTGTAATCACATATATTTAGGAAAATGATTGAATACCCATTTTGTAGGATCACACGTCAACATTACATGGTGGCAAAACCCCCTTAACTTCACCCCTCAAATGGGCATCATCACAGCAGACTTTAGCCCGCTGGAATAAGAAAGACTTCTCCTGGATGGGCCCTCGTTTACATCCTTAAAATGAACGTTCTACCTAGATCGTTGTATTTGTTTCTACCCTCCTTTTTGCTTAGTCCCTTCTTCCAATCTATAGAAAAAATGCTTTAGAAACTTTATTTGGTCAGGTAGGAAGTCAAGAATTGCAAAAACCTAACCTTATGGGGTCTTAACAGGATATCTGCTATGCCAGATATTAAAGCGTACTACATCGTCTCTTTATCTGTTTGATCTATAGACTGGTTTTGAAATAAACCTCAAAACTATGGATCTGATTAGCGGAAAATATATACAACGCCCCCCATCTTCCTGGGTAAATTCAACTAATTTACATAAAGTAGAAGTACATGCCCTTCCATGGATTGCGCAGCGCACACTCTCAGCTTGGCGCACGTATGGTGCTCCTCTTCAGATGAACCTCTAACCCCGATTATAGTTAATCCTGCCCTTGAACTACCTGGCCCCACTAAGGCCACTGATCTCTCATCTCATCTCTCTAATCTCTCAGGTATACGGCTTAATCATACAGTCTCTGACGAACACACTGAGTGCTTGGGCATCCACTTGGCAAATGGGGTTCAATGTGGATAAATGTAAGGTTCTGCACCTGGGTACGAATAATCTGCAGCATCATGTGTCCTGGGGGTAATAATGTGCAGCATCATATGTCCTGAGGGTAATAATCTGCAGCATCATATGTCCTGGGGGTAATAATCTGCAGCATCATATGTCCTGGGGGTAATGATCTGCAGCATCATATGTCCTGAGGGTAATAATCTGCAGCATCATATGTCCTGGGGGTAATGATCTGCAGCATCATATGTCCTGGGGGTAATAATCTGCAGCATCATATGTCCTAGGGGTAATAATCTGCAGCACAATACGTCCTGGCGTTAATAATCTGCTGCACCATATATCCTGGGGGTAATAATCTGCAGCATCATATGTCCTGGGGGTAATAATCTGCAGCATCATATGTCCTGGGGGTAATAATCTGCAGCATCATATGTCCTGGGGGTAATAATCTGCAGCATCATATGTCCTAGGGGGTAATAATCTGCAGCATCATATGTCCTAGGGGGTAATAATCTGCAGCATCATATGTCCTAGGGGGTAATAATCTGCAGCATCATATGTCCTAGGGGGTAATAATCTGCAGGCATCATATGTCCTGAGGGTAATAATCTGCAGCATCATATGTCCTGAGGGTAATAATCTGCAGCATCATATGTCCTGGGGGTAATGATCTGCAGCATCATATGTCCTTAGGGTAATAATCTGCAGTATCATATGTCCTGAGGGTAATAATCTGCAGCATCATATGTCCTGAGGATAATAATCTGCAGGCATCCTATGTCCTAAGGATAATAATCTGCAGCATCATATGTACTAGGAATAATAATCTGCAGAATCATGCATCCTAGGGGGTAATAATCTGCAGCATTATATGTCCTAGGGGGTAATAATCTGCAGGCATCATATGTCCTAGGGGGTAATAATCTGCAGCATCATATGTCCTGGGAGTAATAATCTGCAGCATCATATGCCCCGAGGGTAATCATCTCCAGCATGACATGTCCTGTGGGTAATGATCTGCAGCATCATATGTCCTGAGGGTAATAATCTGCAGCATCATATGTCCTGAGGGTAATAATCTGCAGCATCATATGTCCTGGGGGTAATGATCTGCAGCATCATATGTCCTTAGGGTAATAATCTGCAGCATCATATGTCCTGAGGGTAATAATCTGCAGCATCATATGTCCTTAGGGTAATAATCTGCAGCATCGTATGTCCTGGGGGTCATGATCTGCAGCAAACATATGTCCTGGGGGTAATAATCTGCAGCATCATATGTCCTGAGGGTAATAATCTGCAGCATCATATGTCCTGAGGTAATAATCTGCAGCATCATATGTCCTGAGGATAATAATCTGCAGCATCATATGTCCTGAGGGTAATAATCTGCAGCATCATATGTCCTGAGGGTAATAATCTGCAGCATCATATGTCCTTAGGGTAATAATCTGCAGCATCATATGTCCTGAGGGTAATAATCTGCAGCATCATATGTCCTGAGGGTAATAATCTGCAGCATCATATGTCCTGGGGTTAATGATCTGCAGCATCATATGTCCTTAGGGTAATAATCTGCAGCATCATATGTCCTGAGGGTAATAATCTTCAGCATCATATGTCCTGAGGGTAATAATATGCAGCATCATATGTCCTAGGGGGAGAAAAACTTGGAGAATCGCTTGTTGAGACAGATCTGGGCGTTCTTGTAGATCACAGACTACAGAACAGCATGCAGTGTCAATCAGCTGCCTCTAGGGCAAGTAAGATATTGGCGTGTATTAAAAGAGGCCTGGTCTCGAGGGACAAGGATGTAATATTATCTCTGTATAAAGCATTGGTGCAGCCTCATTTGGAATATGCTGTTCAGTTCTGGGCCCCGGTTTATAGAAGAGATGTAATAGAGCTAGAGAGAGAGTGCAAAGACGAGCAACCAAACTGATAAGGGGAATGGAGCATCTTAATTTTGAGGAGAGTTTAGATGACTTGAACTTATTTAATCTTGACAGCTCCGGGGGGGGGGGGGGGGACATAATTAACTCCTTAACGACCACCCATCGTCTTTTGACGGCGGGCATTTCAGTTCGTTCGTCTACAGCGACATCTTTTGGCGTCGCTGCAGACATTGGAGTTTGCGGCTCCGGGCACCGCAGCGGCGCTGAGATCGGGGCGGCACCGATCCCAATATCCCGGCTTGAAAGCAAACACTCAGTCCATTGACCAAGTCACCATAAATCTCATTAGGCAACAGTGGTGCTCAGCTTATATGTAAAGAATAGTTCGTAGGATAGTCCACAATAAAGAAAATTCCAAGCAGCACTCACCAGTCTTCTTCTCGTAACCTTTATTAGATAAAATCTATAATGGGACATGCACACAACTCGTCTGGAGAAAGCATTGTGTGTTACGCGGAACAGGCCACGAGTTGTGTGCTTTAATCCCTTTGGACCTTATCTATTTGATGTTACTTGAGGCGGACTGGTGAGTGCTGCTTGGAATTTTCTTTTTTGTGGTCTATATAGGTACCCTTGGTAGGTAGATATATAGGCCCCCTCAGTATGTAGACAGATATATATGGTCCACTGCAGGTAGTTTATAAAGTCCCCTACAGTAGAAAGGATGGTACAGTGAAATAATTATTTGATCCCTGGCTGATTGTGTAAGTTTCCCACTGACAGAGACAGGAACAGTCTATCATTTTAAGGGTAGATTAATTTTAACATTGAGACATAGAATATCAAAAATAAAATCCAGAAATTCACATTGTATAATTGATATAAATTTATTTGCATTTTTCTGAGAGAAATAAGTATTTGATCCCCTGCCAACCATTAAGAGTTCTGGCTCCTACTGACCAGTAAGACTGCTCATCAACTTGTTACCTGCTTTAAAGACAGCTGCCTTAAATAGTCACCTTTATAAAAGACTCCTGTCCACAGACTCAATCAGTCAGACTCTAACCTCTACAACGTGGGCAAGACCAAAGAGCTTTCTAAGGATGTCAGGGACAAGATCATAGACCTGCACAAAGCTGGAATGGGCTACAACACCGTAAGTAAGACGCTGGGTGAGAAGGAGACGCCTGTTGGTGCAATAGTAAGAAAATGGAAGAAATACAAAATGATTGTCAGTCCGTCTGGGGCACCTGCAAAATCTCACCTCGTGGGGCATCCTTAATCATGAGGAAGGTGAGAGATCAGCCTAAAACTTCATGGGTGGAACTTGTTAATGATCTCAAGGCAGCTGGGACCACAGTCACCAAGAAAACCATTGGTAACACATTACACCGTAATAGTTTAAAATCCTTCTTAAGAAGGCGCATGTGCAGACCCGCCTGAAGAAGGCGCATGTGCAGACCCGCCTGAAGAAGGCGCATGTGCAGACCCGCCTGAAGTTTGCCAATGAACACCTGGATGATTCTGTGAGTGACGACCCCGCAATCCTAACTAACTAAACACTGTCCTGTGTTTGGCACATGAGTGTCCTGGTGGGATCCATGGCGTATATCTGGAACCACCCTCCATCATAGCATACGTAATGGGACGTGAGCATTGCCTCTTTCTTTATCAATGAATGGTTGTTTGGATATCAAGCTCTAGGCACCCTCTGTGATTTAAGTCCCCTGATGAACCTACACCATCAGTGGGGGAAACGCGTTGTTATTCTTTGTCATATGGGGACACTGTTTGTCTATATGTGGTATTTGGTGAATTGGGTATCTCTGTGCTGTATTTTTGTCTTGTATTAGCACTTGTTGTTTTCATGGCAGTATATGACCTAGTTACATCTGTATGTACATGGGACCTGCCATGTCTAGGGACGCATGGGGTTTAGTTAGTTCGGATTGCGGGGTCGCCCTGTTTCAGGGCGGTTGCTCCGTTTGTTCCTCTCAGTATTAGGAGGTAGGAATTAATAGGGTTTTCTAGGGTGTATTATTGTTTTACACTTTTTTAGTCTGCTATACACTCACCGGCCACTTTATTAGGTACACCATGCTAGTAACGGGTTGGACCCCCTTTTGCCTTCAGAACTGCCTCAATTCTTCGTGGCATAGATTCCACAAGGTGTTGCAACGATGCTCAATTGTTACCAAGGGGCCCAAAGAGTGCCAAGAAAATATTCCCCACACCATGACACCACCACCACCAGCCTGAACCGTTGATACAAGGCAGGATGGATCCATGCTTTCATGTTGTTGACGCCAAATTCTGACCCTACCATCCGAATGTCGCAGCAGAAATCGAGACTCATCAGACCAGGCAACGTTTTTCCAATCTTCTACTGTCCAATTTCGATGAGCTTGGGCAAATTGGAGCCTCAGTTTCCTGTTCTTAGCTGAAAGGAGTGGCACCCGGTGTGGTCTTCTGCTGCTGTAGCCCATCTGCCTCAAAGTTGGCCGTACTGTGCGTTCAGAGATGCTCTTCTGCCTACCTTGGTTGTAACGGGTGGCTATTTGAGTCACTGTTGCCTTTCTATCAGCTCGAACCAGTCTGCCCATTCTCCTTTGACCTCTGGCATCAACAAGGCATTTCCGCCCACAGGACTGCCGCTCACTGGATGTTTTTTCTTTTTCGGACCATTCTCTGTAAACCCTAGAGATGGTTGTGCGTGAAAATCCCAGGAGATCAGCAGTTTCTGAAATACTCAGACCAGCCCTTCTGGCACCAACAACCATGCCACGTTCAAAGGCACTCAAATCACCTTTCTTCCCCATACTGATGCTCGGTTTGAACTGCAGGAGATTGTCTTGACCATGTCTACATGCCTAAATGCACTGAGTTGCCGCCATGTGATGACTGATTAGAAATTAAGTGTTAACGAGCAGTTGGACAGGTGTACCTAATAAAGTGGCCGGTGAGTGTATATTAAAGGTTATATTTTATCGTATAGTTAATGTATTTTTTGCCTGAAGGTATTGGTAGTTCTTTGTAGTTTGAGTATATATTGTTTAATACCGGGCTACGACATCTGGGGGTTTTGTTCCTCTCCCCAAATCAAAAGGAAATTTGTGGCTTGGTTTTTTGATAGCCACCATGCCAAAATACAAGAACTTATGAAAAGAAATGCCTCTGGAATAAAGTCGAAGATCTCGAAAATCGAACAAGGTCAAACAACTTCAAATTGGTGGGATTACCAGAGTCTATTCCACAGAAAGACACTTTGGCACTTTGATCATCCGGACTGCCGAACGCCTTGAACTTGACACAACAGTGCAAAGTCGAACGTGCGCATAAAGTGGGTCCGGACAAAAGAACCTTCACCACCACCGACCAAAATATGCCTTGAGCATTACAAGAAAGACCAAGACAAGTCATTATGCAGTACCTAACCTTTGCGGACAAGGCGGCCATCCTCAGAGCTTACAAAAGTCGCAACTCCAGAATACAGATCAGAGGCTTCGGAGTCTCGACTTTTGAAGATTTCTCGTCCGAAGTCATAAAAAAAACGAAGAGCTTTCGCAAACACTTGTACAGAACTGTTCCACAACAAGGTGAAATTTGTACTTCTTTACCCAGCCGTTTAAAAAAAAACTCATAAAAATGGAAACATCTCCACATTCCACACGCCAGAAGAGGTTAAGACTTCCCTACGAAGAGACTCCAGCCCAGACCAACAACGGAGGACCTCGCCAAAAAGGAATGCTGACCAAGCAATATCAGAAGCGCAAACATCATCGTGCGATGAACGCAAACCGGAGAGACCATAAACCTCAAACCTTGCTACAGCACGTCAAAGGCTTCCAGAAGAAACCTAAGGAAGAGCAGAAAGGCTAAAACATTGAAAGTAAGAGTGACAGAGACCAAACTTGAAAATTTGAGAATTTGTATCCTTTCGAAACAAGCTTGTCCTCGAATTGAGGAGACCGTGGGCACAGGCTATGAGACTGGAGGCCATTGAACTCAGACACACTAAGCTTCCAGTCACACTCAAAATGAAGCAAGCCCTTGTTTAGTCTCTTGGGGGAGGGGAAGAGCTGTAGACTCTACTTCATCACCGAAAAAGCGAAGTCCATTACCAAGCACACCTGTTGGGAGAGGGTCTAATGTACAGCCCACGTGCTATTGGATGCTATGCTTTTGCCAGTGTTTGTTGTATACATGTTGTTAATTCCACAGTTAGATCTGTGTATAAGAGGGGCTCCCCCTGTCCAGGAAGACCTATGTAAGTGCATATCTTTCATGGGTATAATCATATTGAATGTGAAGAGGTGAAAGTCGTCCAATAAAAGGCTCATGGTGCTGCGCCAGCTGAGGCGACTAAAAGCCGACGTGGTGCTGCTCCAGGAAACACACCTAGTGGCAGAAGATTTCCTTAGGATGAATAAACTGTGGCTGGAGGAGGTTGTAGCATCATCAGCAGTCAATGGCAAGGCAGGAGTACTGATACTCATACACAAGATCATGCCAGGCAACATTATTAACCCCTTAACGACTGCGCACCGTCTTTTGACGTTGGCTGGTGCGGGTCATGTCTTTTGGCGTCGCTGTAGACTTCGGGGTTTGCGCCGCGCCGCAACTGCACTGGGTTCGGGGCTGTGCTACACAGCCCTGATCCCAGAACATCTCCTGCAGGTATCGGGGAGCGGGAGAAACCTCTGCAACCTGGTGCTTTAACCCTTTGATTACGGCGGATCGTCAGCGCAGCACAATCAAAGGGTTCCCCTGCTCTGTCGGGTGATCGGGACACCCGGCGACCAGACAGAGCCTGGGGAACGGCTGCACAGTCAGCCCTGGGGACCTAGAGTGGCCCCAGAGCTGTCTGTGTACTAAGCCAGTGACCAGGACAGACTGTGTGCTGTCCTGATCACTGCCTGTGTCAGACTGACACAGATTATAATGTATTAGCATATATGAATATGCTAATACATTACTAAGTGTAAAAAAAATATAAAAAAAATGTAAAACCGTTCTCCCATAGGGGATTTAAAGAAAAAAGGGGAAAAAAAACATAAAAAGTGTAAAAAAAAAGAATAAAATAAATACATAATAAAATAAAAATAAATATTTCATAAAAAATAATTGTGCATAAATTACACACACAAAAAACCCTACACATATTAGGTATCCACACGACCGTAATAACCTGTAGAATTAATCTAACGAGTTATTACGTGTGAAATATGAACGATGTAAAAAAAAAATATAAAAAAACAAAAAAAAATTGTAATTTTTTTTTTTTTTTAAATTCTGCAGTTATGTATAAGTGAACTCAAACTCTTCCCCCATAAAGTACAACTTGTCTCGAATAAAACGAGGCCTCATCCAACTGCGTCATTGAAAAAATAAAAAAGTCACAACTGTTGAAACGCAAGGAGGCAAAAACTAAAAAAAATAAAACGTTCTGGTCATTAACGACTTTTCAGGCCTGGGAGTTAAGGGGTTAAAGCTAATGCAGACTCAGAAGGGAGATGGACATGAGCACACCTGGACACGGGAAGTGAGGATCTTGTCATATACAGCGTATTTGGGCCAAATGTGGGACAAACAAAATATATACACTCTGTAGAACAAATATTTCGATAGGAGGTACAAGGTGATTGGGGGTGACCTGAATGTGGTAATGTCCGCAAAGGAAGACCGGAAATTAGTAGCAGGTCCTGACGGTAGTGAACCCAGACAAGCTACACCACTTGCCCAATTTGCAGATAATCTGGGGCTGATAGACACGTGGAGGGTCTTACCCCAGGAAGATAGGGATTTCGCGCACTACTCCCATCCCCATACTACTTGGTCACGCATAGACTACATTTTACTACCATCAGGCTCCCTAACCAGAGCAGATCATTTCTGACCATTCGCCAGTCACCGTAGAATCACAAGAAACGATCCCCAAGGGAACGGATTTTATTAAATGGCACAGGGTGAGGAATTTCAACCAATGTTGATGAAATATTTTATTGATGAAATATTCTGTGTTCATTTTTGTCTACATCTTTAGTATATTTTTTATTTCATTCAATTTGTGGTAAATGAATAAACAAAAAATAAAATAAATATTCAATAAAAAATAATTGTGCCTATATTACCTACACATATTAGGTCTCCACACGACCGTGATAACCTGTAGAATTAATCTAACAAGTTATTAAAGGGGATCTGTCATCAAAAAAAAAATGTATTGATGAAATATCGTGTTCATTTTTGTACATGGCGGAAATCACATTATAACACTACAGAAGTTGTGCCGATGTGTATATACAACGAATAATAATATGTGGCTAACGAAAAAACAAACAAAAAACCATAAAATCATGTTTATTTCTTTATTTTCGATGCACCCATACTATTGATCCTTGGCTAACGAAAATAAAGAAATAAACAGGATTTATAGTTTTTTTTTTTTTTTTTCGTTAGCCACATATTAGTATTCGTTGTAATATAAACACCGCACAACTTCTGTAGTGTTATAATTTGATTTCGGCCATGTACACTTTTATACCAGATTGCATTAAAAAAACCCATAGGAGCGTCGCTCGCTCTCCCATTGGGTCCAAATTAACGGCGCCTCTTTAAATTTCGAGTCCCCATAGAACTCTATGAGAAAGTAGCTCGCGCTCTGATTGGCTAAGCTGGACGAGCCCCCGCTGCTTCAACCAATCAGCTCGTTTCTGCCTTTTTACTGTATTTTGAACTGTTCCGCCTTTGAATATGATTGGTTAATTCTCCTCCATAGGATCTAATGGGACATTGTCGCTCCTGTTCTGATTGGCTGGTTTATGCCGACCAATCAGAAGAGGTAAAACAATTTGAATTACTGTATTTCCCGGCAATTCTCTCTATTGCAATTCCCTATGTAGCGCCGGTCTCGGCGACCAACGCGTTGTTCGGGTTTTTAACTGCTTTATTTGTAAAGAAGGGTTCTGCTCTTTATCTGAGAATGTTTGACATTTAATAAAAATGATTTTTTGATTAATACTTCATGCCGCACGGCACTGAGCGCCGAGATTTCAGAGCACCCATCTCTCCATAGACTATAATGGGAGAAGTAGCTCGCGCTCTGATTGGCTGGGATAGACAAGCACCCGCTAGCTCAGCCAATCAGCTCTTTTCTGTCTTTTTACTGTATTTTGAATTATCCCGCCGTGGATTCTGATTGGTGTAAACTTCCCCATAGCCTAGAATGGGACTTTGTCGCACGTATTCTGATTGGTCTAAACTTCCCCATACCCTAGAAGGGGACTTTGTCGCTCCTATTCTGATTGGCTGATATAGCCAAGCCCCCGTTATCTCAGCCAATCAGCTCTTTTCAGCATTTTTACTGTATTTTGAAATATCCCGCCGTGGATTCTGATTGGTCAATCCTTCCCCATAGGTTTTAATGGTTCACTGTCGCTCCTATTCTGATTGGCCGGTTTCTGCCGACCAATCAGAAAAGCTTTCTGATTTTGAATTACTGTATTTCCCGGCAATTTCCAATATCCTAATTCAAGAATTAGGATAGTGGCAAGTGATTTTGTTGTATGTATTTTTTATTTTTTAGGTTTCTTCTGATTTTCCTGAGACTGGTGAACGCCTGTCTAAAGGCGATTTTTGATTCATACTCCGCACCGACATCTGGAATGATTTCTTGCTGTTTCAGCCTGTCTCGCATCGGAACTGTTTTTCGGCGCAGCCCCGCACGGCGCCTAAGTCCCGCATTGCGCCCATGTCCCCGCACTGCGCCCATGTCCCCGCACTGTGCCCCACACACACTGGCGAGGCGCAGGGAACTTTTCCCCGCATGTATGAGTGCGCTACCTCCGGCAGCGAATCATAGGTGCAGCGCCGCACTGCGCCTCGGTCCCCGCACTGCGCCTAACACACTGGCCAGGCGCGGCAGACTTTACATGATATGTATGAGCGCGGCCCGTCCCCGACATAAATCAGGCGCAGATTCTGCCGGGAAACTGGCGGAAAACGGCGCCTCGACCCGGCGGGATTCATACATGTGGCCCAATGTGTTTGTCTCTTGTACAAAGAGCATGGAATACAGCACTGCTGTGAATGTGGGCTGGTCTGGTGGTGACCTCACACGCCTCCCCCTCCCCTGTGTGCATAAGGAGGGGGATGGGGATTGTAGACTCTGAGGACACCATACAGAGCTGCTGTGTATCCATAGCTGAGAAAGGAAGAACCAGAGTGAGATTGTGATTACATATAGGGTCTGTTCACACGGCGCCTTTGGCTTTTGGATATGTGTCAGTCAGTCCCCAGACGGACCCAAGCACTTTATCTAATAAACAGCAGTGTGATTATATATTGCAGCTTATTAGAAACACGCATCGGCGTTCAGACGAGTGATCTCTGATGCGTCTCACTGCGTCTTTCGGATCCGTTCCATAAATTCTTGGTCCAAAAGACGCAAAACTGGGGGTCCGGGCCCAAAAACCCCCACGAAATGGGAGTTTGAAACTGGGGTTTATTTCCAAAATTTCCCCACGGAACCCATTCGGCACCAAAAAAAAGAGCGAAAAGGGGGTTTAGAAAAAATGGTTTAAACGCCAAAAACCGAGCCCCAAAAAGGAGTTTTCCGCCAAAAACCAGCCCGGGAAAGGGGTTTAGCACCCAAAAACCCAGCGAAACAAATTTTTGGCGCCCCAAAAACCCAAGGAACGGGGTTCGGCACCAAAACCCCCAGCGAAACGGGGTTCAGCGCCAAAAAACTGCAGCGGAATGGAGTTTTTGAAAAAAGGAGGTTCCCCCCCCCAAAATCCCAGGGGGAAAAGATTTTTTAAAAAGGAGTTCAGCGCAAAATCCGCAACGGGAAAGGAATTTTGAAACGGGGTTCGGGGCCAAAATTTTCCCCAAAAGGATAAAAAATTTTAAAACGAAATTTTACGCAAAATCCCCCAACGGAAAGGAGTTTAGAAACTGAGTTCGGCGCCAAAATCCACAGCGGAACGCAGTTCGGGAAAAAAAAAACGCAATGGAAAAAGTTTTGCCGCAAAAAAAAAAAAACCCGGGAAAGGGGTTTTAAAAAATGGGTTTAGGGGAAAATCTGCAGGGGGGGGAAAAGAGTTAAGCGCCAAAAAAAGCACGAAGCAAGTTTTTCCGCCAAAAAACTGCAGCGGAACGGAGTTTAGAGACGGACCCTTAAACGGCCCCAAATCTGCAGTGGAAAGGATTGTGGGGCTAAAACCGCAGCCAAAACCCAATTTTAAACGCCAAATACCTATGGGGGGAAAAGGGGGATTAGGGGAAACCAAAAATCCCCAGCGAAAAATGTTCGCGCCAAAAAACCCCCGCGAACGGAGTTTTGAAACGGAGTTCAATGGCAAAATCCGCAGCGGACCCGGGGTTTTAAAAAAAAGTTCAAAAAAAGGGAAAATTTCCCCAGCGGAAAAAGAAATTTAGAGAAAGGGGGTTTTTTGCGCCAAAAAAAACCCAGCGAAACGGAGTCGGGGCCAAAATCCCCAGCGAAACGGAGTTCCCGGGGACAAAATCCGGGCGGAACGAGATTAAAAATGAAGTTCAGTGGGCCCAAAAACCCAACGGGAAAAGAGTTTTTGAGACGGGGTTTAAACGCCAAAATCCGCACGGAACGGAAATTTTTGGCCAAAATCCCCACGGAACGGGGTTTTTGAAACGGGGTTTTAAGCGCCAAAAAACCGCAGGCGGAAAAGGAGTTTTTACGGCAAAATCCGCAGCGGAAAAAGTTTTGGCCCCAAAAACCGCACGGGAAAGGAGTTTTAGAAAAAGGAGTTTAACGCCCAAATCCCAGCGGGAAAGGAGTGTAAGAAGGATTTTTCGGCCAAAAAATTTCCCGAGGAACTTAGTTTGCACCAAAAACCCCATTGGGAAAAGGAAATTTTGGGGGCCCAAAAACCGAGCAAACGGAGTTTAAAAAACAAGTTTGGCGCCCAAAAAAACGCAGCGAAACGGGGTTCGGCGCCAAAAAACCCAGCGGGGCGGATTTTAGCCCCCCAAAATCCCCCTGCAAAACGAATTCGCCGCCCAAAAACCGCACGGAAAAAGGGGTTTACAAAAAAGGGGTTTTTGCGCCAAAATCCGACAGAACTTTTTTAAAGAAGGGGGTTTACGCAAAATCCGCAGAGGAACGGAGTTGGGACCAAAAAACCGCAGCGAAAAAGGATTTGGGGCCAAAAACCGCACAGGGAAAGGAGTTTAAAAACGGGGGTTCGGGGCCAAAATCCGCAGCGGAATGGGGTTCGGCCCAAAATCCCCCAGCGAAATGGAGTTTTGGCGCCAAAATCCTTTTAGCGGGGCGGGGTTTAGCCCCCCAAAATCCCCAGCGAAAAGGATTTCGGGGGCAAAAATTTTTTTAAAAGGAAAAAGGAAATTTTAAAAAACTGATTTTGCGCCACAATCCGCACCGAAAAAGAGTTCGCCCAAAATCCGCAGCGAACGGAGTTTAGAAACAGATCGGCCCAAAATCCGCAGCGGAAAGTTTAAAATGGAGTTTAAAAACCAAAATCTGCAGCGGAACATAGTTTGGGGCCCAAAAAAAGCAAACGGAATGGGGTTAAAAACGGAGTTCGGGGGCCCAAAAACCCCCAGCGGAACCCGGGGTTTTAGGGGACGGGTTTAAGCGCAAAAAATCCACAGCGGAATGGGTTTCGGCAAACCCAAATCCGCAGCAAACAGTGTTTTACGCCAAAATCCCGCAGCGGAACAGAGTTCGGCGCCAAAATCCCAGCGGAACGGGGTTTTAGAAATGGGGTTAACGGCAAAATCCGTACGAAAAAGGAGTTTAAGAAGGGGTTTCCCCAAAAAACCCCAGAGGAACGGAGTTCGGGGACCAAAAAACCGCACAAACGGGGTTTGGGGCCAAAATCCGCAGCGAAACGAGTTCGGCACCAAAAACCGCAGCGGAAAGGATTTTTGGGAAAACCCAAAACCGCACGAAATGGAGTTTAGGGAAAAGGAGTTCGGCACCAAAAATCCTCAGCGAAAAAGGAGTTCGGCCCCCCAAAAACCGCACGGAATGGAGTTTGGCACCCAAAAACCCCAGCGGAAAAAAAGTTCCCCGCCAAAATCCACAGCGAACGGATTTCGGGGCCAAAAAACCGGGGGAGGGGAAAAAAGTTTTAAAACTGAGTTTTTTTCTTGTCTTTATGGCCAATGATTTTGTATTAACGTATAAATTGCCCTTTTTAGTGGGGCACCCTGTTTTTTAAAAATATATTTAATATGTGGCCAAACCCCCAAAAAATTTTTTTTAAAAGCTGATTTAGCGCCAAAATCCGCACCGAAAAAGAGTTTTGCCCGCCAAAATCCGCAGCGGAACGGGGTTTAGAAAAGGAGATCGGGACCAAAAAACCCAGCGGAACGGGGTTTAGAAAGGGGTTTAGCGGCAAAATCCCAGCGGGAAAGGATTTAGAAAAGGAGTTTAGCCCAAAAAACCGAAACGAAATGGAGTTTTAGTGCCAAAATCCGCAGCGGACCGAATTAAAATAAGTTCAGTGCCAAAAACCGCAGCGAACAGAGTTTTTGAGAAAGGATTTAGTGCCCAAAAACGCAGCGGAAAGGAGTTTAAAACGGAGTTTAGCGCCAAAATCCCCCCAGCGAAACAGAGTTCGGTGCCAAACTCCGCAGCGAAACAGAGTTTGGCGACAAAATCCGCAGTGGAACTGAGATTAGAAATGAAGTTCAGTGCCAAAAACCCCATCGGGAAAAGAGTTTAAAAGACGGGGGTTTAAACGCCAAAATCCCCACGGGAAAGGGGCTTGAAACGGAGTTTAGCGCCAAAATTTCCCAGCGGAAACGGGTTTTTGAAACGAGTTTTTGCGCCAAAAATCCGCAGGGGAAACGGAGTTCGGGGCCAAAATCCACAGCTAAAAAAAAATTTTTAGCGCCCAAAAACTGCAGCAAAATGGAAAATTTTTTAAAATGGACTTTAGCGGCAAAATCCCGCACCAAAAACACGTTTTGCCCAAAATCCGCAGCGAAAAAGAATTTTTGGCAAACCAAAAACCCCAGCGGGAAAGTAATTTAAAAGACGGGGTTTACGAAAAACCGCAGCAAACAATTTTGCACCAAAATCCGCAGCGGAACGAGTTTAAAAGACGGCGTTTACGACAAAATCCCCAGCGAAACGAGTTTTGGCGCAAAAACCCAGCGGAACGAGTTTTTGAAACGGAGTTTAAACGCCAAAAAAACCGCAGCGGGAAAGGAAATTTTTGAACAAGTTTAGCGCCAAAATCCCAAGGGAAAGGAATTTGGTTTCAAAAATCCCAAAAAGAACGGAATTTTGAAAGGGGGTTCAGGGGGCAAAATCCCAACGGAACAAGTTAAAAACAGGTTTAGCCCAAAATCTGCAGCGAAAATTTAAGTCTGAGCCAAAAACCAAAAGCGAAAAGGGGTTTTAAAAAAATGGATTTTTAAACGCCCCAAAAAACCGCAGCGGAAAAGGGGGTTGGGGCCAAATCGCAGCGAAACCCCGGGGCCGGGGCCCAAAATTCCCCCCGGGGGAATGGGGTTTATAGATGGAGTTCCGGGCGCCAAAATCCCCACGGATCGGAGTTTAGAGACGGAGGTTTTAGCGCCAAAATCCGCAGCGGATCGGGTTTAGAAACGGAGTTCGGCGCCCCAAAAACCGCACAGAACGGGGTTTAGAAACGGAGTTTAAACCCCCAAAATTTCCCAGCGGAACGGCCCCTTTTGCCCAAAAAAAAACCACAGCGAAACAGAGTTCGGTTTCCAAAAACCGCAGCGAAACAAGTTTGGCGAAAAAAATCCCAGTGGGAAATGGGGATTAGAAATGAAAATTCAGTCCAAAATCCCCCGCGGGAAAAGAGTTTTAAAAGACGGAGTTTAGCGCCAAAATCCGCAGCGGGGCCCGAGTGGGAGAAACTGAGTTTTGCGACAAAACCCAACGGAAAGGGGTTTAAAAACGAGTTTTTGGCGCCAAAATCCGCACGGAACGGAGTTCGGCCCAAAATCCGCCCGCGGGAAAGGAAATTCGGCGCCAAAATCCACAGCAATCGGGGTTTAGAAACGGAGTTTAAAACGACAAAATCCGCAAACCGGGGGGGGGGGGGGGGGGGGGGGGGGGGAAAGGAGTTTTTCAAATGGAGTTTTCGGGGCCAAAAATTTCCCCACGGAAAAGGGGTTTCAGCGGGAAAATCCGCAGTGGCCCGAGTTCGGGGGCCAAAAACCCCCAGCGGAACGGGGTTTATAAATGGAGTTAAGCCCCCAAAATCCGGGGCAGAAAGGAGTTTGAGAAGGAGTTTTTGCGGGAAAATCCGCAGAGGGAACGGGGTTCGGGGACCAAAAAACCCAGCGAAAGGAGTTTGGGGCCAAAATCCGCAGCAGAAAAGGAGTTTTAAAAAAAAGGAGTTCGGGCCAAAAAACCCAGCGGAATGGAGTTTTTTAAACCAAAAACCCCCAGTGAAACGGAGTTCGGCCCCAAAAACCTCACGGGACGGGGTTGAGCGCCAAAAACCAAAAGCGGGAAAAGGGTTTCGGCGGCCAAAAAACCCCCAGCGAAATGGGAGTTTAAAAGCTTAGTTTACGCGAAAATCCCAAACCCAAACAAGTTTTCCGGGCCAAAAACCGCAGCGGACGAGTTTTGAAACGGGTAAACGGCGCCAAAAACCCCCACAAACGGTTTTGAAACCCGGAAATTCGGCGCCAATATCCGCAGCAAAAACGGAGTTTAGAGAAAGGGGCACAAACCCAAATCCCCACCGAAACAGAAAATTTACACCCAAAATTTCCCCATTAACCGGGGGGGTTCCCGGGGCCAAAATTCGGTGCGAAACGGGTTTTGGGGGCAAAAACCCGCGAAATGGTTTTAAAAGCGGGCTACACAAAATCCTACCGAAACAGAGTTTGACACCAATATTTCCCCAGGAACAGAGTTCGGCGCCCCAAAACCACAGGAAACGGGGGTTTTTAAACGAGTTTTTTGCGCCAAAAAAACCCAGCGGGGAAAAGAGTTTAAAAAAAACGGGAAAAAAAAAATTTTCCCCCAAAACCCCCCGAGGAACCTAGTTTTTAAAAAGGAGTTTAGCGCCAAAAAACCACAGTGAAACGGGTTTTGGGCAAAATCTGCAGGAAATGGAAATTCGGCACAAAATCCGCAAACGGAATTTAGATTAGAAAAAGAAGTTCAGTGCCAAAAATCCGCACGGAAAAAGATTTAAGAAAGGTTTTTCCCCAAAAAACCGCAGCAAACGGGGTTTAGCGCCAAAAACTGCAAACGAAATTGAGGGTCCCGGAAACCAAAAACCCCAGCGAAACGGGGGGTTGGCGCCAAAATCTGGGGACAAACAAGGCGAAAGGCAAAATTTGCAGGAAACGGAGTTTTGGGGTCAAAAAACACAGCGGAACGGAGTTTTGAAAAGATTTTTGGGGCCAAAAACCCCAGCGGGAAAAAGTTTACGCCAAAATCCCACGGGGCGAGTGTAGAAACGAGTGTAAACGACAAAATCCGCACGGAAAGGAGTTTAGAAATGGAGTTCGGCGCCAAAATCCGCAGCGAAACGGATTTCGGCGGCAAAATCCACTGCGGAACAGAGTTTAGAATCAGCGTTTAGCACCAAAATCCGTAGCGAAACAGAGTTTGCCGCCAAAATCCGCAGCGGAACGGAGTTTAGAAATGGAGTTTTTAAAACCCCCAATCCGCAGCGGGAAAAAGGGGTTTACAAAAAGGAGTTTTGCGCCAAAAAACCGCACGGAACGGAGTTCAGCGCCAAAATCTGCAGCGGAAAAAAAAAGGTTTAGAGAAAGGATTAAAATGGGAAAAAACCACAGCGGAAAGGATTTTAAAAAAGGATTTTGCGCCAAAAACCGCAGGGGAACAGAGTTTTATCCCAAATCTGCAAACGCAAAAGGATTTCGGCGGCAAAATCCACTGCGGAACAGAGTTTAGAATCAGCGTTTAGCACCAAAATCCATAGCGAAACAGAGTTTGCCGCCAAAAAACCGCAGCGGGAAAGGAGTTTTAAAAATGGAGTTTTTACGGCCCAAAAATCGCGGAACAAAATTTAGAAACGGAGTTTTGGCCCAAAAAACCGCAGCAGAAAAGGAGTTTTTGAAACGAGTTTTTAGCGGCAAAATCCGCACGGAAAAGGAGTTTAGAAACGGAAATTTTGTGGGCCAAAAAACCCAGCAAACGGAGGTTTGGTCCAAAATCCCACGAAACGGATTTTGGCGACAAAATCCCAGCGGAAAAGGATTAGAAATGAATTCAGTGCCAAAAACCCCAGCGGGAACCCGAATTTTTTGAGACGGGTTTTTGCGCCAAAATCCGCAGCGAACAGAGTTTAGAGACGGAGTTTAACGCCAAAAAACCCCAGCAAAACGGAGATCGGGGGCCAAAAAACCGCACGGAACGGAGGGGTTTAGAGAAAGGAGTTTTTGCGACAAAAAACCGGGAGCGAAACAGAGTTCCCGGGGCCAAAGTCCCCCCAGCGGAACGGGGTTTAAAATGGATTTTTTGGGGCCAAAAACCACAAGGGAAAGAATTTTGGGGCAAAAATCCGCAACAGAACGAGTTTAGAGACGAAGTCTAGGCCCCAAAAACCGCAGCGGAAGGAAATTTAGAAAAGGAGTTTAGCGCCAAAATCCGCAAAAGGAACGGAGTTTTAAAGACGAAAATTTTGCGCCAAAATTGCAAAAAAAAAAGGGGTTTTTGGGGCCAAAATCCCCCAGCGGGGAAAAGGGGTTTTTGAAATGGAAATTTAGCGCCAAAAAATTTTGCAACAAACAAGTTTAGAAAATGGGTTTAGCCAAAAATCGCAGCGAAATTGGGAAATTGGGCCCCCAAAACCGCAGCGGAAAAGGGATTTTGGGGCCCCCAAAAAAAATAAAAGAATCAAAGGTCGGCGGGCCAAAAACCGCACGGGAAAGGGTTTAGAAAACCGAGGTTTTCGCCAAAATCGCAGCCGGGTCGGAAATTTGAAACGGAAATTCAGCGCCATAAACCGCAACGGGAAAGGGGGTTTAAAAAAACGGATTCGGGGCCAAAATCCCAAACGGGAAAAGGGGTTTTTGAAAAAGGAGTTTGGGGGGCAAAAAACCCCCAACGGAACGGATTTTTAAAACGAAGTTTAGCGCCAAAATCGGCAAAAGGGAAAGGAGTTCGGGCCAAAAAACCCAGCCGTAACGGAGGTTGGCGGCCAAAAACTGCAGCGAAACAGAGTCGGGCGCCAAAATCCGCAGCGGGAAAGGAGTTTAGAAATGGATTTAACGCCAAAATCCGCAGGGAACGGAGTGTAAAACGGTTTTAAACGGGAAAATCCGCAGCCCCCGGAAAAAGGGGTTTAAAACGGGAGGTTTGGGGCCCCAAAACCGCAGGGAACAAAAAGTTTAGAGACGGATTTAGCGCCAAAAAACCGCAATTTAAACGGATTTTTGGCGCCAAAAAACCCACAAAATGGAGTTTTTTAAATGGACTTTAGCGCCAAAATCCGACCAAAACAGCGTTTGCCCCCCAAAATCCGCAGCGAAAAAGATCGGCACCAAAATCCTCAGCGGAACGGGGTTTAAAAGATGGAGTTTAGCGCCAAAAACCGCAGCGGGAACGGAGTTCCCGGGGCCAAAATCCCCCAGCCCAAACAGAGTTTTATGGCAAAATCCCCCAGCAGATGAGTTTTTGAAAAAGGAGTTTAGCGCCAAAAACCGCAGCGAAAAGGCTTTTTGGCCCGGGAAAAACCGCAGTAGGGTCGGAATTTTGAAACCCGGGGTTTAACGCCAAAAATTCCGCAGCGGGAAAGGATTCGGTGCCAAAAAACCGAGTGGGAAAGGGGGTTAAGGGAAAAGGGGGTTTTTGGTGCCAAAATCCCCAGGAAGGGAGTTAAGAAAAAGGAGTTCGGCCAAAAACCCCCAGTGGAACGGAGGGTTTAGTGCCAAAATCCGTTAAAAAATCGGAATTTTTTAGCAACAAAAGCCAAAAGAACTTTATTACAGCAAATCCATAAAGAAAAGGATTTAAAACAGCAAAAACCAAAAAAAAATTTTTTTTTTTTCCCCCAGAAGCGAGAGAATTTTATTTGTGTCCCAAAAACTGTAAATAAAGGGATTTTAGGGCAAAATTACGTTATAAAAAAGCATTTTTAACGCAGAAGCACGAGGACTAAAATTAGCAGAAAAATCTTGAATCTTGCAACAATCGTTAGCGACAAAAGCACGATCACTTTATTATGAACGAGGACACGTCAGACACTTGTCTGCTTCTTGTCTGGCAGCCCTGCTGGAGCACAGAGCAGCTGAGCAGACATTCAGTAGCTGCTCCTCTGGGCTCCACAATCATGGCTGCCTGCAGACAATAGAGCAGAGCTGAGCTCACAGCAGGGGGGGGGGGATGGGAGGGATCTCACTGAAGCTAATGAGACAGGAATCATGTGAAGTCTCTTACCTACAGTGTTTACTTTATGGCAGCTTCCTGAGTGTCCTGCAATTCACAGAGCAGAGGACTATCTCTGGAGGGGGGCAGGGCTCGCACACAGGAATCCGTATAACTCTCTTTACAGACTCACAATCAAAATTACACCAACTGAGAATAAAAAAATGATAGAAAACACACGCATTACTGCAAAAAAATTTGCAACACAATGCCTTTAATCAAAAAACAAAGTGACTTTGTTCAAATATGGAAGCAAAGCAGGACGCCTCCTGACCAGATTAGCAAAGGGGAACGCCCCCAAGTCAGACACTGAAGGGAACAGATGGGATATTACATAAATCCGGTACAAAAATAACAAAGATACTCCAAAATTTTTACCAAAAACTATATACAGATGAGCATTTGAATGATGTTTACGCGACCAGCTGGCTGGAAAAAATACACCTCCCGGCTCTATCCAGAGAGGAGTTGTGGGATAGTGGACCAGCACCATCATATGTGTGACTTATAATTGCAAAGTATTCTGTTGCTTTCTGGTGTTTGGCCACAAGATGCCACTGTGTCCGGGAACTGGTGTCTGCAAATGAGAGATATGTGACTAGGGACATGTGGCAGGGGCCATTTTGTGAGAACAAGAGAAAAAGACACAAAGAGGTCATGAGAGGACAGACGCTGGGTGAGGATTGACTCGGCTTTCCTGCTTCGTTTGGGCCCTAAAGTGCGAGATCCCCCAGAGAGAGAGAGGAGTGTAACATTGAAGTTGTTGGAAAAGAAAGCCCCATGAAGGAAACAACCCTCTGCAGAGACTGAGAGGAGCGACTACATTTTGGATATCGGCTCCAACAGCGGGATCTTCACCTCAGAGCAGCAACTGCCAGCCACCGCAAGGTACACAAGGAACAAACGTGTGCACGCCTACAAACCTAGGACTGTGTGACACAGTTTAGCATCAAAATCCGCAGCGGAACGGAGTTTGGCGCCAAAATCCGCAGCGAAAAAGAGTTCGGCGCCAAAATCCGCAGCGGAACAGAGCTTAGAGACGGAGTTTAGCACCAAAATCCGTAGCGAAACAGAGTTTGCCGCCAAAATCCGCAGCGGAACGGAGTTTACAAATGGAGTTCGACGCCAAAATCTGCGGCAGAACGGAGTTTACAAACGGAGTAGGGCGCCAAAATCCGCAGCGGAACAGAGTTAAGAAACGGAGTTCGGGGCCAAAATCCGCAGCAGAACGGAGTTCGGCACCAAAATCCGCAGTGGAACGGAGTTTACAAACGGAGTTCAACGTCAAAATCTACAAACCTAGGACTGTGTGCAGGCCTGTAGGTAGCCTAGTTAGGACAGATTTGGTTTCAGGCCATAAGTGTTTACCCAAGTACACCCCCTGATTCAGGACATTTGACAGGGCTTACTATAGCACTGTTATTTATGCAACCGGTTCGCATGTGAGAGAATCTGTATTATATGTATATAACTGAGGATAGCGGGTAGAGCTGGTTAAGTTGTAAGCTGCTTTGCCACACTGGGAGCGCGCCTTTAAACTACACCACACACGATTGTTCCTGTCTTTGTATGGTATTAAAAGGTCTAGGGTGTTCAGCCTTTCCGAGCCCTTTGGGTAGGTAAATATATTGTGCATCCAGAGGATGTGAACATGTCCCAAAGAATTGGAGTGTTTTTTGAGTAAGTAATTTCCCATTTTTTTGTATGTTTTTTCTGTAACTTGTTAGCGTAGGGACTCACAAGACATGTGGAGCCATGATGAGGCTTGTGAGCTTGTGTATTGGGGCCCCTATACCAACTAATACCTCATATTTAACATTTTTTCTAGTATGTCATATATGTCATATTTTTTATCTTCCCGACAGTGCTGGGGAGCGGAGGGTGCCTATGTTTTGTGTTACCAGCAAACGAAAACAAGATGTGTGGCTCACCTGATTAGGGCTATGATCTCTGTTCTGGAGGAACCGCTTGAGTGTGATGATCCCAGGGCGTGCCGCCGGCCAAGCGGTTAGCAAACAACAACAACAAGATTCTGAAGCGCCTGTGCAGCTCCGGGATGCACAGCAACAAACAGCTTCTTCGCCCGCTATTGATTAAAACTCATATATTTATTTCAACACATGTAAAAAGCAGCCATATGTACATATGCCAAAACGCAATGCGCCCGACAGACACGTTTCAAGCTCAGTGCTCTTGTTCACTGTCAACTAGACAACTGGAAGCCGCCAATATTTAAAACTAAACTCCCACCAATCAGGTGACTAGGAGCACATCACGTGATGATGATACTGAATAATGACGGCGTGCATGAGAGATAATAAACCAACTACAAAGATAGAAGGAAAGCAGCAGGAAGGACAAAGGTAAGATGTACGTTGTTGCTACTAATGTGTGTTTGTTATCCCGCAGTAGCTACTAGTATATCAATATATATGAAAGAATGTGGACGGATAGTCAGTTCAAATGGATGTAGATGAAATGCCCCAAAAAAAAAAAAAAATTGGTTACATGCAGGATAATGGAAACAGCAGTAATGGATTTAGTAGATATACAGTAAATCTGTGCGATAATTCAATCCTTGGGGTGCACGTGTTCCTAACTTTAATATCCACCTGGCTTCCCTTTGCCTTAGTTTTTTTAGCCAATTGCCACCCCTGTAGGGCTTTTGTATCTGTTCTATGGCAGAGTATTTAAAGCTCGCAAGGTTGCCCTGGTGGTGTTCCAAAAAATGTCTAGCGGCCCCTGACATTGACACTGGCGATGTGTTCCGCAATGCGGGTCTTCACCTTGCGGATGGTACTGCCCACATACTTTTTATTGCATGTGGTGCAATAAATAATATAAACCACATGGTGGCTGTTGCAATTCAAGAATTGGTGAATTCTGTATTTTTCTGTTTCACTAGCATCTGTGAATGTATTTCAAGACTCAATTTACATACATTGCAACGGCCGCCACCGCAGCTGAAAAACCCCTTTTGAGAAAGCCAAGTTTTTTTTAAAGGTATTGTTGCTGTGCATCCCGCACCACGGAGCTGCATGGGCGCTTCAGAATCTTGTTGTTGTTGTATGTTTTGTGTTGGACTCCTAGAAAATGCTGGGCAGCCCGCCTAGTCTAATAATATGGGTGTCACTAATAGGTTGTAAGCCAACATGGTGTACCACATGTATCTGTATTTATGGCACCCTTCTGTATCGCCTTATTATATGCAATTGTAGTACTGGCACTCACCCCCCCTCATGCAGTGAGAGTGTGTGAGTGGTTGTTTTATTGGTATTTTTGCATTTGTGCAATCTCCCCATGCATTAAACTGCGGCTTTTCTGCATGCTGGTGTGAACAGGTGACAAGTTGGTGTGCAGTTTTTCATCTAATTGTTCCCCTGGTAGTGGAGTATGTGAGCTTTTGCTCAAGCAATTAGCTGCACCTGTTAATTTTTTCCCAGTTAGCATAAAGGCCAGAGTTGCCAGCTTCTGGGGTCAGTTTAGTCCAGCCATTGAACTGTGAACATGCCCCAAAGAATTAGAGTGTTTTTTGAGTAAGTAATGTCCCATTTTTTGTATGTTTTATCCAGAGGATACACCCTCGGTGGCGCGCTGTGTGGCACAGGGGCTTTGGTCACCACTTTGTACATGTGTGCTGGGGGAATTTGGTCACCATATTTTCCTGAAAAGTTTAGTACACTATCTGTTGTTGAACTGGTGTTGGAGTCGTTCTCTTCATCCATGACTTCGCTGTATTCCGGGAATCCTTCCTCAGTGCTCGGCTTTCAGAGTGCCAGGATTTGGATCCCCCATCTCGCAAGAAGGACTAGAGAGGGCGATTTCTGAGCTAAAAGCAGGTAAAGCCCCAGCGCCAGATGGCTTTTTGGGGGAATTTTTCAAAATTTTAAAAACACAAATCTCCCAACCCTTAGTCAATCTCTATGACCAGTACTTACAGGGTGCACCAATCCCAGAGGTATCTAATACTGCAAATATTAAGGTGCTTCACAAGCCAGGTAGAGACCCAACAGTACCAAGTTCTTACAGGCCAATCTCCCTTATAAATGTAGATTTAAAACTACTAGTTAAAATTCTAGCGGATAGATTAGCTCACTGGTCCACAGCAAGTTGGATTTGTAAGGGGCAGTTCCGCCGTAACCATCATCAGAAAGGTTCTGCTGACCTCGCAGTTGGTTCAGGGGACAAAAATAGATATCTTGGGGCAGCCTTACTCACAGTGGATACAGAGAAGGCCTTTGACTCTGTGGATTGGGGGTGGCGAAACCTAGTTTTGGATAAAATAAAGTTGACAGCCCCATTCAGAACCTTCCTATCAGTCCTCTATACCAAACCTCAAGCGAGATTCTGTATCCCAGGATTTTTGTCTCAAAGCTTCCCCCTTCAGCGAGGGATGAAACAGGGAGGCCCGCTCTTGCTGCTCCTTTTTAACCTGGCTGTGGAGCCTGTTGCCCAATTCCTACTTTCTAATCCTATTTTTGAAGGAACTTCAGTAGGGGAGAGACAGCTAAAGCTCTCCATGTTTGCCGACGATGTCATATTTTACATGGCAAACCCTGCAAGAGATATGGAAAATTTGTTCCACCAACTTCGAACCATCTCGAGATGCTCAGGTTTTAAAATAAACAAATCAAAATCAGAATTATTATATATAGCAAAGAAGCTCGAGACTTCTATAGGGGGTGTGGCAGAGCGACCTTAGGTGGTCGCATGCTGCTGTCACTAAGTGGCGTACAGCAGGTCACCTGCTAGAAACGTGCTATCGAGGGCCTGGTCTCGGTGAGGGAAGCCAGTTGTTGTCTGTCAGCAACATTAGGTTGCTGACACCTATATGTAGTATGGCTGATGCCCAGCCATTATGGGTTGGCTTTTCCTGGAACAGCTGCAGTGGTTGGGTGGCTGTTCCCACGTTCCAGGTTCCCGTGTTCCAGGCCAGGTATTGGATAGGTCTCTGGAGACCTATTAAAGGCCTCCTACTCCAGGTGATCAGGGGGTATGGTCTGCTACCTGCAAGTGGAGCAACAGTGGAGCTAGTGAGGAAGGCTCTTACCCCCAGGATTGAGGCAAGCAGGTGGCTGCCTTCAGGAAGCCGGACCCAGCAGAGCCTGGTAAACGTGTTTGTGGCGCTGACAGTAGGCCAAAATTTACAGTTAGTGAGGGTCTTAATTTATGTATAGCTAGTGGCCGGACGGCCGAGTATTTTGTTTATGTTGTTGGTTTGTATACCATGCTGTAAACCTGTGCTGGAATAAAACAGGCTGAGTTTTGAAGAAAAAGCCTTTGTCAGTGTGCCACATGTTGGAGTGCCAGCCCATTAACGAAAATCGACAATCCCGGAGCTAAGAAACCCCCTGAGCTGGTCCAAGATGGCGGCTGAAATGTGAGTGGAGTCGTCACAGGGGGCACCTTAAAGAGATGGTAATGGTAGCTGACAAATATATCACATACCTAGGGATAAGAATAGGGCGAACCCCATTTATTGTTTAAACTTCCCACTGCAAATACAAAAATATATTAAAGGACAACGCCATACATGTCAACTCTCCCTTTTTTTTGGCGGGGGGGGTCCCGCTATTTGGGGTCCCCCCCCCGCCCTCCCAGGGGAGTTGGTTCTTTAAATTACCGTGGCGCAAGAGTAGCGCTGGTGCGCTACTCTTGCGCCGCCGGGCCGCTCCTGCAGGCGGGTGAAGCGGCCGCAGCGTCCGCTCACCCGCCCGGAGTCTCGCTGTGCAGGGAGGAGGCAGGAGGGATCGTTCCCCTCCTCCCTTCTCCCCCTGTATGTCCGGCGCCTGTGCGCGCCGTGCATACAGGTCAGCAGGCGCAGGGGGAAGTGATGCGCGGCTGCTCTCCACTTCCCCCTGCGCCACTGAGGAGATTGGTCGGGAGCGGGCCGCGCTGCAGGAGCCTGGTGAGGTAAGTGGATTTTATTATTTTATTTTTATTAGCTATACCTGGCTACAATGTACCTGGCAACAGAGGGGGCAACTACCTGGCTACAATGGGGGAACTACCTGGCAACAATGGGGGCACTACCTGGCTATAACGGGGCACTACCTGGCAACATGGGGGCACTACCTGGCTACAATGTACCTGGCAACAGAGGGGGCACTACCTGGCTACAGTGGGGCACTACCTGGCAACAATGGGGGCACTACCTGGCTACAATGTACCTGGCAACAGAGGGGGCACTACCTGGCTACAATGGGGCAACTACCTGGCAAACAATGGGCAACTACCTGGTAACAATGGGGGCACTACCCGGCAACAATGGGGCACTACCCGGCAACAGAGGGGGCACTACCTGGCAACAATGGGGCACTACCTGGCAACAGAAGGGACACTACCTGGCAAAAAATGGGGGCAACTACCTGGCAACAGAGGGGGCACTACCTGGCAACACAGGGGACACTACCTGGCAACAGAGGGGGCACTACCTGGCAACAATGGGGGCACTACCTGGCAACAATGGGGGCACTACCTGGCAACAGAAGGGACACTACCTGGCAACAATGGGGGCAACTACCTGGCAACAGAGGGGGCACTACCTGGCAACAATGGGGACAACTACCTGGCAAAAGAGGGGGCACTACCTGGCAACACAGGGGACACTACCTGGCTACAGAAGGGGCACTACCTGGCTACAATGGGGGCACTACCTGGCAACAATGGGGGCACTACCTGGCAACAGAGGGGGCACTACCTGGCAACAATGGGGGCACGACCTGGCAACAAAGGGGGCACCTACCTGGCAACAGAAGGGACACTACCTGGCAACAATGGGGGCAACTATCTGGCAACAGAGGGGTCACTATCTGGCAACAGAGGGGGCACTACCTGGCAACAATGGGGGCACTACCTGGCAACAATGGGGGCACCTACCTGGCTAACAAAGGGGGGCACCTACCTGGCTAACAAAGGGGGGCACCTACCTGGCTAACAAAGGGGGCATCTACCTGGCTAACAAAGGGGGGCATCTACCTGGCTACAGAGGGGGCATCTACTTGGCTACAAGGGGGCATCCCCCTGCCAGTAAGGGGCACAACGTGGTTATGGGGGGTTACTACCTGGCTATAAGGGCATCTACCTGGCTTTCTCCAAAGCCGTTATGCAGTTAGGTGGAGTGGGTGTGGCTTTTTGAAGGGGCGTGGCATACTGACAAGATGGGCGCCGCCCACTAAAGTCTCCTGCTTTTTCATTTTCAAAAGTTGCCAACTATGGACATAGCAAGATGGACCCGTCTACCACTATCACTTTTTGTGAGATGCTATTTGGTCCGAATGATAAGTTTTCCAAAATCCTCTACTCGTCACAAACCATTCCTCTCTTACTGAAACACAAAGACATAAACAAATTGAACTCAGAGTTTATAAAATTTATTTGGTCTTCTAAAAGACCTAGGATAGCCTTCCATAAGCTAGCACTAGCAAAATCCCAGGAACAACTTTCCAGATGTGCGCACCTACAACCTGGCTTGTTTGGCGAGACATTACCTGGACTGGATTCGTGGTACAGAATTTTTTTCAAATACCACTTTGGAGGCTTCATATACACACCTGTGGTCACTGGTTGCCCTATTGCACACCAAATATGCACACATCCCGACTCATATCAGGGGGAATTTGTTATTCAAGGATACCATAGCATCCTGGAAGTCAATCATTAAGATATGGAAACCCCCTGGTCAATAAGAAAATTTATGCCATTGTGAGGACATCCCAAGTTTCCCCAGGGCCTAAATGTGGAACAGGAAAGGAATCTTGTCTACGTTTTTCTATATTCTGGTTCTTCGTCCTGCTCCCTTACTCCTTGTCTACGTTTCTTTATGTTATGGCTCCTTGTCCCGCTCCCTTACTCCTTGTCTACGTTTTTCTATATTCTGGTACTTCGTCCCGCTCCCTTACTCCATGTCTACGTTTTTCTATGTTCTAGTACTTCGTCCACTCCCTTACTCCTTGTCTACGTTTTTCTATGTTCTGGTTCCTTGTCCCGCTCCCTTACTCCTTGTCTAAGTTCCTCTATATTCTGGTACTTCATCCCATCCCTTACTCCTTGTCTACGTTTTTCTATATTCTCGTACTTTGTCCGCTCCTTTACTCCTTCTCTATATTTTTCCATGTTCTGATTCTTCGTCCAGCTCCCTCACTTCTTGTCTACGTTTTTCTATAGTCTGGTTCTTTGTCCCGCTCCCTTACTCCATGCCTATATTTTTCTATGTTCTGATTCTTCGTCCCGCTCCCTCACTACTTGTCTACGTTTTTCTATATTCTGGTACTTCGTCCCGCTCCCTTACTCCTTGTCTACGTTTTTCTATATTCTGGTACTTCGTCCCGCTCCCTTACTCCTTGTCTACGTTTTTCTATATTCTGGTACTTTGTCCGCTCCCTTACTTTCTGGCCCACAATAGACTCCTACCGTATTTCCCCGAAAGTAAGACAGCGTCTTACATTCTTTTTACCCCCCAAAAGTCCCACTATGTCTTACTTTCAGAGTATGTCTTATATTGGCAGGGATATGGCCCCATACGCAGGTATAGGGCAGGCTGTAGGCAGGGTATAGGGCCGGCTGTAGGCAGGTACAGGGCAGGCTGTAGGCAGGTATAGGGCCGGCTGTAGGCAGGTATCGGGCCGGCTGTAGGCAGGTATAGGGCCGGCTGTAGGCAGGTATAGGGCCGGCTGTAGGCAGGTATAGGGCTGGCTGTAGGCAGGTATAAGGCAGGTATAGGCAGCTGTAGGCAGGTATAGGGCAGGTATAAGGCAGGTATAAGGCAGGTATAAGGCAGGTATAGGCAGATGGATAGGTGTGTCTTTATGGGTGCAGAGAGTCTCCAAGGGAGTCAAGGCTCTGTGTAAGTTCAGCTTTGCCTTATTGGCCAAGTAAAGGTAGCGAAGCTGCATCCTTTGTAGCCACCCAAGCGATACAGTCCCTATAACTCCTTCAATTTCGTCCCACGACTTCAAAGACGAGGGAGAGAGGATGTCTCGCAATATTAATGGTGTTGAGCGTTTAGAGAATCCTAATGTGGTGAGCGCAGGGCTACCACAAATTGGTGTCAAAGGGCCGTTAGAGCTGAATAGACCTGAACCTCTATCATAGACCCTCCAAATGAGGAGCGTGGATTGAGTGACCCAGGGGAGGGACATAAGCTTAGCGTTGGGCAGCAAGTCGACCGCAGTCCAAGGGAGTGCCGTTAAGGGTCCAGCACACAGCGATGCCTCCAGAGAGACCCAAAGTTTAGAGGACTTATGGTGGAACCAATCCACTATCCTGACCATGGAAGCAGCCAGGTAATAAGCCCTAACATCTGGTAGAGACAGCCCCCCCCTCCTCCCTCGGCCTGATGAGCGTACTCTTTGCAATTCTAGGCCTCTTACTGGCCCAAACAAAGGAGCTAATACTTTTATGAACTAATCTAAAAAAGGACCTCGGGAGGGGAAGAGGAACTGCCTGGAACAGATACAGGAGGCAGGGAAGGATATTCATTTTCACTATATTAATACGACCTATCCAGGAGAAGTCCCTCCTATCCCAGCGTGAAAGATCAGAGGAGAGAGCACCCAGAAGAGGCGCAACATTTATCTCATAGGCATATTGCGGGTCAGCCGGGATATGAACCCCTAAATACTTGAAAGATTTATGAGCCCACGCAAAGGGAAATGACCGTTTCAAACGTTCGATCACCTCCTTCCCAAGATTGATACCCATGGCCACACTCTTTTAAAGGTTAACTTTAAAATTGCTCAAGGATCCAAAAGTCTCCAACACTTTCATCAGAACCGGCAAAGAGATTGCAGGTTGCATAAGATAAAGCAACAGGTCGTCCGCAAATGCGGAACACTTATAATGCACGCCCCCCAGTTTAAGTCCCTGTATATCTGGGTTATTCCTGATGGCCTGCAGGAGGTGTTCCATCGTAAGAACATACAAAATGGGGGAGAGGGGACATCCCTGCCTGGTGCCATTACCAATGCTAAGGGGTGCTTACAATGAGCCATTGATACGGATTTGAGCATGAGGGTGGTGATAAAGAGCCATTATGCGTTGCAGCATCACCGGACCAATACCCACCCCCTGCAAAGTGGCCCTCAAAAATTCCCAGTCTACCCTGTTGAATGCTTTTTCCGCATCCAAGGAGAGCAGCACACAGGGCACCCCGCCTGTGCTGACCTGGTGGATGAGAGAGAAAGTTTTCAGGGTGTTGTCCTGCGCCTCTCTAGCCGGGACAAAACCCACTTGATCCAGATGGATCCAATCCCCCAACACTGTATTCAACCTAGTTGCTATAAATTTTGCAAAAAGTTTGGTGTCGGTGTTAAGTAGAGATATAGGCCGGTAACTCGAACAGAGAAGAGGATCCTTACCCTCCTTCGGGATTACTGTAATATAGGCACTCAGGAAGGCATATGGGAAGGGACTAGAGGCAGAGGCCTCGTTGAAGGAAGCCTATAGCGGGCCTGACAGGTCATTGACCATAACCTTAAAGAATTTAGCAGTATACCCGTCGGGGCCCGGTCTTTTTCCCGCAGGCAAATTGGCTATAGCCAACTTGAGTTCCTCCAGCGTGAAGGGCCTCTCCAAGGCATCAAGCCTGTCAGGGGAGATCCTAGGGAGTGCCGAATCGGCAAGATATTCCAGTAATGCAGTCTTAGGGCCTCCGAGAGGGCGCATAGAAGGAATATTATAAAGATCATGATAGAACAGACGGAAGGCCTCCAGTATCTTGGGTGTTTTGTGCACCGTAGTGCCTGTGTTTGATTTCACCGCCGGGACATATAGAGAGGCCCGTTTGTCCCTTAGGGCCCGTGCCAGCATCTTGCCTGGTTTATTGCTCCATTGATAAAAGGTATTAGCACAGAGTTGCTTGTACCTCTTATGTTTCTGATCAAGAATTTGGAGGATATCATGACGAGTTTGTATCAGGAGTCTGAGATCCTCCACTCTGTTCGAGCCCTTATGGGCCGTCTCCAAGGTCGTCAGTCTAGACAGAAGATTCTCTAACTTCGCCATAGCGTCTCTCTTCAGTCTAGACCCGTGCTTAATGAGGGTCCCTCTCAACACGCACTTAAGAGTCTCCCATTTTGTATGGGGGAAGGTGGGATCTGCACTGTGATCAGATATAACGTTTCTAGCTGTCTGCGTTAGCTCTGCAAGACACAGAGAGTCATCTAACAGCATTTCGTTAAGTTTCCACATGAAGGGCCTGCGCTGTCCCGTGGGTAGTGCAAGTGTACAGTGGATCGGGGCATGATCCGAAAGGAGGATATTGTCTATTTCGGCTCTAACTACGTCCGACAGTAGTGAGTGCTGAAGAAAGACATAATCAATCCTACTGTAAACCCTATGTGGGTGCGAGAAGAAAGTGTAATCACGAGCCGAGGGATTCAGAATGCGCCAAACATCACACAATTGCATATTGTGGAGCAATCGCTTGATTTTATTCAACTTGCGTAGAGAGAGGGAGGACAACCCCGTGGAAGTGTCAACCCTAGGTTGAAGAGCCAGGTTAAAGTCGCCACAGAGCATTCTAGAACCCTGTGAAAAGGCATTCAACTCGTCCAAAGTCTGAGCAAGAAAGGAGACCTGGCCCTGATTGGGAGCATAGATGTTGGCTATGGTGTAAAGGGTGCCACGAATGCTGCACCTAACAAAAAGATATCACGCCTCTGCATCCAATTTGACCTCAAGAATTAAACGTGGGAGAGATTTCTGGAAAAAAATTGCAACCCCTCTAGCTATGGTCAGGGGATTACTGGAATGGCACCAGGAGGGGTAATACCTGTTGCGTAGCATTGGCACATGATCTTTAAGGAAGTGTGTCTCCTGTATACACAAGATTTGTGACCTTTGTTTATGCATACTGTACAGGATACGCGTCCTCTCCAGGATGTTAAATCCCTTAACATTAAGGGAGGAGATTTTTATGTTATCCATGGTCAGTTAGCCATAAACAGCTCCCATCACAAACCAGTGCCCTTGTCATTATGCAGAGAGAATAACAGACGACATGTATAGTACAAAACATAGGCCCGAACAGACAAATAATGAACTGCAAGAACATCAAAAATTTGCAGCAGACAAACTGCGAGTGCTAGGCATAGACCGCCTAGCCACCTACTTATGTGGGGACTATGAATGACAACTAAGGTTCGCCTAAAAGCGACCATGGCAGCGAATGACAAAACTAACTGTCTATGCCCAGGCGGCACCCTTTTCTGTTTATGGGGAAAAACGCCCAGAAAGGGTTAAAACCTCTGCTCTGGACCGAGCCCCGGGAGAGGTGTGCTTTGGAGCTCAGGAGTAAAGTCTGCGCCTCTCCCAACAAGGGGTGTGGGGGTCAGGCCAATCAGGGGGCCCCGGACACCGCACCAATCGCTGCGGGGGCGGTGTCAGGAAAAACTTTTTAAAACGGTCAGTCCTTCGGGGTTTGTGTGATGGTTTCCCCTGTTTTTCCCTTTGGTTTTGATATTATTCCTCTGTTATAGCCCTCGGCTTGCCTTGACTTCGTTTTGCCCTCCTTTTATGTACTTCGTCCGCTTGTGTATGACCTCGGTTGTTTCCTGTTATTCTTCTGATTCTGTTTGTGGCTTTGGGTTTTGACCGTTACCGACTGGACAGTTTGACCTTGGTTTTTTCCTGACCCCCTAAAATTAGGGGTTTGGGACTGGTCCATTTTGGGGTCTGCCATCTAGGCAGCACGCCAAGAGGCGGGACAGGGGGCTTGGTGGCAGTCGGGGCCCACTGCACCCTCTGACGTGAAGTTACGGCCGACTTTTTCTTCTCCAAGCACTATAAACCCCCATGCGCATTGGTAGGCAGATGAGGGGCTCACCCGTTGGTCCGGACTTGATCAGATTTCGCAGGGAGACCTTAGGGTTTGCCCCACAGCCCCAGGGCCCTCTGGCCCCCCTTTCCCTGGGGAAAAACCCCCTTCCGTTACCCGATAAGTTTGGGGTGACAGGGGGGGTTTCAAAGTTTAAGGGGGGTTTGATGGTTGTTTTTTCGTCCCCGCCCATGTCCCTGGGGGAATGAGGAACAGAGGGGGGAATTTTTTATCCCTTCCCAAGGGCCCTTTTCAGGAGTGGGCGTTTTCTTTTACCCCCCGACCGCCCGAGTTTTTTCTGTGGACCGATTCTTTGAATCCTTGGGGTTATTTTTGAGACCCCGAAGGGGGGCAGTGGCGAGACAAAAGTCACCGTTAAAAAGGGAAGAGGCAGTAGAAAGTATTGTTCGAATTCCGGCTTTGTGTGTTCCATCGGGTGGAAGGGCCCCACCCCCTCGGTCCCATTTTAGATTGGGGTACCCGACCATGTAAAAGGATTGTTGGTGGCAAACCCAAGCCCTGGCCGGGGGTGATGCCATGGCTTGGCGGTACGGTTGGGACGGTTTGGGAGAGACGTGGGGGAAAAGTCACTTCCCCTGTTGCCCCCTTCACCCGATGCTCGTTCTCCCAAAAAACCCCCCCCCTAAACCCAGTGGGCGGAAACCCCCTTTGGAGGGAAATGCAGATAGGGGCCTTTTTTTCGGGCGAAAAAAAGGCCCGGGGAAATCTCGCCGCCCAGGGCCCCTGTACTACTGCGGGGGGGAAGGACCTACCCCGTGAGTGTCCAAAGAAGAGGCCCAGGGGGGAAAAATCCCGCTAGGTGCTCGTGGGAAGGTCCCCTGCGAACGGTTTTTCCCTATGGTGTTGAAAAAATTATTGTTCATTTAAGATTTCATATTTTTTCATGTTGGTTTGGGAGTGTTTGTGGATTCGGGAGGGGCCCTTAATTTGTGGGCTACATCATTTTTTAAGGTTTGGGCCTTCCCCGGGGTCCCATCGATTGTGCAGGTGTTGCGATAGATTTTACCCATTGCTCAAGGGGAGGACCCAACATTGCACTCCTGGCTTTGATGCTGGTGGGTTATGATACGGAGAGGTGCACCTGTTTATAGGGAGGGCTAACCTGCAGAGTTGGTGTTTGGGCCCCCTGGTTCAAAAACACAACCCAGTGATTGCTGGAATCGGGAGAACTAGTAGGGGGGGTAAGCGTGTGTTAAAAAATGTTCCCAGTCATTTTTGGTAATATGGAAGTAGAGCAGTTCCCTCCTTTTTTCGTAAATTAGCTTGGGGTTTTTTCCCAAGATCAGTTGAGCATTTGCTTGTTTGTGCTATTGAACTATTCCCGGGGGTGGTTTTCCCCAAAAAGGGTAGGATATACAATCTTGGGGGCCGAAAGATTGCTATGACAGTATATAGCAAAAAATTTACAGAAGGGTCATATCCGCCCTCTGTGTCCCCTATGGGTGCGGGGTTCTTTTTCTTTAAAAAAAAAGAGGGTAGCCTCAGTCCATGTATTGATTTGGGAAAATGAAAAAGGTAAGGGAAAAAAAACCAATCCCTTTCCCTTTAATTCCGTCTGTTTAACAGATTCGGGGAGCCAAGGGTTTTAAAAAATTAAACCCTGGAGGGGTTATAACCTTATTCGGATTAAAGGGGGATGAATGGAAGACAGCTTTTTAATCCCCCGGAAGGTCATTTTGAATACCTTGTTATGTTTTTTGGGGGTTATGAAAATGCCCCCACGTTTTCCCAGAACGGGTAATGATGTTTTCCCGGGAAAATTTTTGGTTTGTATGGTCGTTTTTTGGATGAAATTTTGTTTTTTCGCAGGACTGGGTTGCACGTAAACATGTGCGGCAGGTTCTGAGATTTTTTAAGGTCAATGTTTATTTTTCAAACTGAGAAATGTTTTTCGGTGTTTAAAAGGTACCCTTTCCTGGGATATTTTTAAAACCCAACTCATTTTGTTGGATCCGGGAAAGGGCCAGGTAATTCTTTTTGGGTTGTCCCTTTCCCCTGAAAACCTTCAGCGGTTCCCAGGTTTTTGCTAATTATTTTCGAAAAATTTTTTCAAAAATTTTTTTGTGCTCGTCCGGCCTTGACTGATATGATAAAAAATGAGTAAAAATTTTGTAAGTGGAAACCCCCGGGGTTGAGGTGTTCGAGAATTAAGCAGTGTTTTTTCGCAGCCCGGTGCTGGGTTCAAGCTGACCCTACCATCCCTTCTGGGGGAGGTAGATGTTTTTGAGTTTGGAGTAGGGGGGGTTTGTTCGGGGTAGCTCCTGTTAATCCCGTCCTTGTGCTTCTTTCCATAAATTTTCCCCCCCAGAGAGGATTATGATGTTTGGGAACCCAGAAATTTTTGGCTTTTAAGTGGGCCTTCGAGGGAAAAAGGGGCCAACATCAAGTCACGGTCCTAAATGACCATAAGAACCTGACCCCCTTTTTTGAGAGTGCTAGAGGTTAAACCCCCGTCAGGCTTGGGCATTTTTCTTCCTCGCTTTAAATTTGTGGTTACCCTTTGCCCGGTTTAAGAATGTTAAAGCGACCCCAATTGTCAAGAGTTTTTGTGCCAGTCACTCTCTCGGGATGATCCGGTGTCCATTTTACCAAAAGGACGTGGTCTCAGTATTCCCCCGCTGGATGAGTCAAGACCACCCGGAGAGGACTGTTGATTGCCCGTTTCTAAAGTCTTTGTCCCAACCCCGTTTTGGTTAATTTTTAAAAGAATTAAAAATTCTGTATTATTTGGCATCCGGATGGCTGGCATAAGAAACTTATTTTCCCGAATTTTGGGGGCCCTCTTTGGCTTTTTGATGTGGGGGCCCATGTGCAGCCTGCGACATCTGTGCTGGGCAAAAGGGTTCCCCGAACTCGGCCTCTGGGGAACTTTTTCCTCTGCCTATAACGGACCGGCCATGGACTACTTTTTGGTTTTATGACTGATCTTCCTTCCCCTGAGGGGAAAAATGTGTTTGGGTGGGTTGTTGTATTTTTTAAGATGGTCATCTATTCCCTTAAAAGCATTGCCGTCTCCAAAAAAACTGGCCCGGGTTTTTATTAAACATATCATTAAAAAGCATGGGTTTCCGAGAATTTTTGTGTCTGACAGAGGAGTTCAGTTCGTTCCTTTTTTTTGGAGAGTCTCTGTAAAGGCTCTGGGGATCACCTGTCCCTTTTTTGCCTTTCTCCGAGATAATGGGCAGCGGGGGAGAGTGAATCCAAAAGGTTACGGAAACTACGGTGTTTTTTTCTCTTTTAGCAGGGGGACTGGGTTAAAAAACTTCCTTTGGTTGAAATTCGGTTTAAAAAATAAAATAGTATATCTGGGGTTTTGCCGTTTTTCTGCAATAGGCTTAACCCCAGACACTTCTGGTCCGGCGTTTCTTTGTTTACAGTAGGGTGGGTGCTATCCTTAAGATCTGTGCAGTTGGGCCCAAGTTCGAAGAAAATTGGTGAAAGCCAGGCATCCAGAAGGGGGATAAGTGTAAGGACGTTTTGTTCTGGAGGTTTTAACTTGGGGATAAATTGGTTGCTACCCGAATCTTCGAAAAGGTTTTCGGGGAAACTGGGCACCGCGCTTTTTTGGGGCCCTTATCATTTTGGAGCGAATTAACTGTGCGTTTGCCCTTTAAATTTCCCCTTTGGGTTTCCCTTTTTACTAATGTTTCATGCTCTCTCCTGAGGGTACGTGCCTTCGGTTTTCCGCCTCACCAAACCCCTCTCCAGTTGAAGTTAAGGGGGTTTGGGTTGGGTTGCTCAAAAACCTGGATTTCGAGGTGAAAAAATCGTTACAGTACTTGTGCACTGGGAAGGTACGGTCCTGAGGAGAGGTCGTGGGTTTGCTAGATTTACTGCAAAGGGCCCCATTGGGGTTCCCCGAGGTCATCAGGAAACCCAAACGGGGAGGGTCCGGTGGCCCTCCTAAAAAAGGGGGGGACTGTCATGTCCAGGCAGGCAGCCTTTGTTTTGTGCGCAAACGCGTAAGGGTTTAAAAACCCCTGCTCTGGCCTACGCCTGGGAGGGTGTGCTTTGGGGCTAGGAGTGGGCAGTATGAGCCTCTCCCAGCAAGGGGGGTTCGGTCGGAATCAGAGGGCCTGAACCCACCAATTTCCCTTTTCTTGGGTGCCAGCATACAAAGGGGGGTGCGAGGATTTTATTTTTACCGGCAGCTTCTAAGTAAGTATCACTTTTTCATCCTCCCCATAGGGTGTATTTCCTATAGATAGATTGCATGGTTGTATATGCGTATTTTATTCCCGTAGAGGGTTTTTTTAATCCCCTGAGAACCCCCAAATTGTTGGGGGAAACGCGTTTGGGATGCTGGGGTTAAGAAATTGTAAAAAGTTTACATGTATTATTTGTATTAAAAAAGGAGCGCCCCTTTATAGGGCGATTACTCCCCTGACGGGTGATAATGTAGCTGTATCTTTGGTATGTAGTGGTGTATATAGGGGTTTAGGAAGTATTAAAATTTTTGATAATTTTGTAAAAGTTATGTTTTAACAGGGGTTAAAATTTTCGTGATAAAACTTGATAGGTTCCCTGTTTTTCCTTGTGAGTTTTTTATTTTGCCTCTGTTTTACCTTGGTTGTTTCCCGTTTATTCTTGGTTTTTGTTTGTGGCTTTGGGTTATCGACCCTTACCCACTCGGACCGTTTGACCCTTTGGGTTTTCCTGACGGCCCGCATTAGCAGCGTGGGCGTCGTCCGTTGGGGGTTTCCATCTAGGGCAACACGCCAAGTAGGCAGGGACAGTGGGCTGGGTGGCAGTCAGGGCCCACTGCACCTCCTCTGACGTGACACTAACCCAGAATATAGCCCAACACAGAGCCAACAGCCACTGATTTGGCAACATAAAGAAAAGCGTGAAAGCGAATATCAAATGGTAGAGAGAGGGAGGAGCCCGGGAGGGGGGGGGGGAAGGAAGAAGATGAGGGAAAAAAAAAGGTGGGGTGGGGGGGAAGAGGGGAAGGAAAGAAAATGATGGAGGGGGAAAGAGGCTCCTCCCGCTCTCGACAAAACAATTATATGCAATAGAAGGGTGCATAGGGACCATGTAACTCTAGTGTTCCTCCTTCTCATTCCTGTGGAGTATCTGGGGTGGTAGTAGACCCAAGTAGCCTGTCACAGAGAGAAGAAGGCATGACACTTAGGCTGACCCAGATGATAAAAATCCAGGGGCAGATGGAGTAGCAATGTCCCTCAGGAGGGGTTCCTAGGAAGTTTTCTGCGTTGGGGACACTCGTCAGGTAGCGTCGAAGCCTCTGCGGTTTGGGCATCCCAGAAGAGCCAAGTCTCTTAGGTGCAGTTCCCATGGATCGCATTTGTTGGTCTGGAAAGGCTGCAACAGCCGCTTCCCAGTCAGGTAACATGACGTTGGGGAGGTTCAATGCAGACAGAAAGGTTGTAAGATCTGCTAGTTTGCGAAACACCACCATATCCTCCCCATTTCGAACCTGTAGTGCAAAGGGGTAACCCAGCGGTAAGGAATACTACGTTGCTGCAGAATTGATAAGAGCGTCTTAAGGGCAGCCCTCAGCCTCAGTGTGCGTCTGGAAAGATCCGGAAAGATGGAAATAGATGCACCCTCGAATTGGAAATCTGGTACGGACCTGGCTCGTTTCATGATCTCCTCCTTTACAGAATAATAATGGACCCGACAGATCACATCTCTTGGTCGTTGGGGGTCCTGGTTCTGAGGGCGCAGCGCTCGATGAGCACGATCAAGTTCAATGTGATTGTCATCTGCCTTATCAGTAGGGAGTTGAAAAGCTTAGTTAGCTTCAGGGCAAGGTCCTGTGTTTTGATCGATTCCGGTAGCCCACGGATCCTGACGTTATTCCGTCTATTCCTGTTCTCGATATCATCCATGTGGTCAGCAAGATGTTGGTGCGTTGTTGAATGCTTGGCGAGGGTAGCTGAACATCTGCCAAGGATCTCTGCACTGATTCTTGAAAGGTTTCCAGGCTTTGGACACGGTGCTGCATGGCGGAGAGATCAGTTTGAACCAGATGGAGGTCTTTCCACCAGGCCACTTTCAGATCTGCAGAGAGCACTGCCATATCACTTTTAGTAGGTAATAGTGATAAGAGGGCCTGTAGCTCCGGGTGGCCTTGTAGCGCTTGCAATGCTGCTTCTTTAGGAATCACAGGTGAGACAGTATGGTCTTCCCTGTCAACAGGGACGCGTGTCAGGGCCAGTGGAGGTGGCCCCAGGCTTGGGGTCTTCTCAGATGTGCATGGTTCCGGCCATTCATCTGTCAGGGAGTGTGCCCTGCGGAGCGACCAGGAAGAGGTTGGAGAGCAGGACATGTGAGGGCTAGCCTGCATGGTGACCAGCGGTTCCGCTACTGATTCCATGGAGAATCTTGTAGGGGTGCAGCATGCAGTGCAGGACTGGGGAGCCACAGATAGAAGGGTAGAGGAGTGATCATGTCCATTCAGGGGGGATTGAGGCCCCCAATCAGCAGCCGGAGTGCCTTGATGGCTGAGTGTACCCCCGGGGCCCCAGTGGAGCGTATGAGCGCTATCCGGCTGCCCCTTATCAGCGCAGTCCAGCTTACAGGCAGTAGAGAGGGGAGATGGCGCAACCCCCAGGTCTTGGTGCCGTGTGCCCAGGTTAGGATGAGTTGCTGTGCTCACTGGGCCTCTAAAGCTGGCATAGGGTGTCTCCAGCGATAAAGGGGGTGGACCCGCGGAGACCGCGGGTGACCCGCGGCTCTCCTCGCACCCCAGTACCTCACTGTCCTGAATGGAGCTCCGGGACCTTGTTTTCTCTCGCAGCGCCGCAGGTGATGAAGCGCGCGGCTCTGTGCTGATGCGCCCGCTCCTGCAGAGTTCCCGTGCTCTGTCGCGGTGGTGTCACGGAGATGGTGGGCGCCCACGTGGTGTCCGGGCTGCCGCCCCGCTTCTTCCATTCTCCTCCTCGCGGTGCTGCTGGTCTGCTGGCCCGAGGGATCCTGCAATCTCTCTCCGCCATTGATTCCAGGACGCTGTACTTTTGTGAGGGGTTACATACATAACATATATCAAACGAGTACAATGATAAATGATGAATGAAAATTGGCACGACAGAGGGAGAGAGGACCCTACCCGCGAGGGCTTACAATCTACAAGGAGGAGGGAAGAGACAGAAGGCGAGGGGCAGACATGTTTGTGGGGTAGTACTGTGACAGCGGGGTTATTGTAGGTTATAGGCTCCTGAAGAAATGGGTTTTCAGGTTGCTTTTGAAGCTGGTGAAGGTGGAGGAGAGTCTGAGGTGTTGGGGCAGTGAGTTCCAGAGTGTGGGTGAAGCACGAGAGAAGTCTTGGAGGCGGTTGTGTGAGGAGCTGATAAGAGGAGAGCGGAGAAGAAGGTCCTGTGAGGAGCGGAGGTTGTGTGAGGGGAGTATCTGGAGATTAAGGCAGTGATGTATGGAGGGGAGAGGTTATGGAGAGCCTTGTAGGTCATGGTTAGTAGCTTGAAATGAATTCGGTGGACAATGGGTAGCCAGTGCAGGGATTGGCAGAGGGGAGAGGCAGAGGAGTAGCGAGTAGAGATGAATAAGACGGGCAGCAGAGTTGAGAAGGGTTTGAAGGAATTCACAATAAGAGATGGTCACAGCTCCCCCTCCCCACACACTGACTTCTTCCCAGGTCACAGAGCCTCAAACACTCCCCCCATAGAAGTCAATGAGTTGGCTCCTGTTCACAAGCTCCTATGTCCATGTAGCTGCAGTAAAGAATATCTTTAAATGCTGATAAAATCTCAGACGGTGGCCCCATTATTCTAAGAAAAAACAGAAAAAAAACATTATTGACCTTCTCTATTGGAGAAGAAGTGTCCGCCTCTGACCTCTCACTCGCTGTGGGGCCCTAATACAGCTTGGATGTGTAGGAACTGATTGAGTCAATATACAATGTCCCATCCCAGCGCCGACCATTGCTTCTCTTTCCTCATGATTTGGTTGTGGCTCATGAAGAATCCTTATGTACGCGCACAGACAGAGCGAGAGATTTTCCTGTTACCTCAGTGTCTCTCAGACATAAAACTGCAAGGAATTAAACCCAAATCCATCCGCTAAGTGACACAGTGCACGGTGCTTGCGAGGCTGCCATCAGGAATTTAAGGACCCCATACAGATCAAGTGGTTGCCATCCACAACTATCTCAGAAATGAAAAAATTCTTGGGGTGAATGGAAAGAAAACGCAATTGCTGAAGTTTTTTGTTGTTGTTGTTTAGTTTACTGTGTGTTATAAGGTCACCCTTAGGCCCTGTTCACACGACGGATTTGGCCGCGGGTTCCAACACGGTTTCTGCGGCCAAAACCGCGTCCAAATCGTGCCTGGTTTATTAACATGGCTTCCTATGGGAAACCGTGTTAATATTCACACGCCGCGGGTTTGGCCGCGGCCTTGCTGCGCTTGTGTGAGAACGCTCCTGTCAATTCTTGGGCAAACCCTCTCCGCAGGCCGCGCCCCAAGCCACACCGAGACCACGCCCAGCGCCCGTGCCACAAACCCACGTTGGGAGACGCGAGTTTGCGGTGAGGATCGGACGAGGCCGAACCCGCGGCCAAACCCGTCGTGTGAATGGGGCCTTATTCTGTGGGTCAGTACTATTCCACTGATATCGAATGTTTATACTGTATTATTTTGTTATGTTATACTACTTGAAAATAATACATGTACTTTTTTTCATTATTTTTTATTACACCAATAATCTTTTTAGTTTTAGGTCAGGAGGTTGTCGCTGATATACAGGCAGTCCCGTGGCTATGAACAGGTTATAGGGAATGTAGGTTTGTTCTTAAGTTGAATTTGTATGCAAGTCAGACAAGGGTGTATTTATTAAATGTAACTCCAGCACAAAGGTTTTTTTTTTTTTTTGTTTTATATAGTGCAGGGAAGGGTTTTTACAGTTTTGCTGTCTGTGCCCCTGTTAAGAAGATTTCACCTCATTTTCACCTCATGTGCTGCTGTGGCATGCTGGCACTTGTAGTTTCACAGTTACTGTCTGCTGTGGGACATGGAACTACAAGTGCCAGCATGCCCCATAAGTCTGCGTTTGTAACAATGGGACAGATGTCAGTCGGAACGGTGTAAATTGGGGACTGCCTGTAGCGTAGCCGTCACATTATACAGTGTTTCTATACTGTCTGCAGTAGTAATAAATAAAGATCCAAATGGAACGTCATCACATAATAAAAATAATTGTATAAAACACATTACAGTATTAAAGTTTAAGTCCATGTTTGCCCATAGTGACTTAATTAATATTCAAAAGGGCAGACATCCCCTTTGATAGTTGCAGGATTTTAGGGTACATGTGACTTTTTCCACTTTACTTTATAGGTGAATCGAGACAACCAATATAAACCTAATTCTGGCATTTTTTTTATGGTGTTCATTTTTTTTTCTTCTTATTTTCAATTGTTTTTAAATATTTTTCAACCTATCTTGGGCACCTGTACAAGTGATCGCTAGAACAATACACTACGGTACTTATGTACTGCAGTATATTGGCATTCTGGCAGTCTCCTAGTCAATCCGGCCTCTGGCCATGGCAGGTAGGACAGATAGGTAGCCTTCAGTCAAGGAAACCATTCATCTTGCAGAAGTTTCTCTGAATGTAAAATGTTGGAGAGAAAATTCTGCAGGAGACACACCTGATAGGAAAGTACAGAGTTAAATCTGCAAAGTGTTAAGAAAACTATGTGCCCCCCTTACCCAGCTATAGTATTACAAGGTAATAGTGTGCTCCCCTCATCTTCTTCTAAGAGATGTATGGCAGGGACGAGCTATGGAAAATTTGCCGCTAGCATAATACCAGCTGGATGTTTACTTATTAGGTACACAGTTGGACCTTGGTGATCCCTGGCACAAGTGATCATCCTAGAGCATGGCTACTACGAACAATGAACATCTTGGCTGCTCTAGAAGGCAGCTGGGGAGGGGTGGTGGGGTCTCCAGCATGGGCAGGATGCCGAGGCTTCTCCAGGATACTAGCCCAGGGTAGAGCAGCAGCAGGAGGACATGCCGCAGGCCACGAACACCAACAGCTTCTACAGCACATCCCCTACACCTGCAGAACTTGGGCAGTGCCACACCGCCCTGGTCTCTCAGTGCCTGGGCCAGGAACCAGCTCTGGACGAAGGTGCTGCCCAGGCCCACCAGAGCCCAATTCCCAGCACTTAACAGCCGGCCATCAGCACAGACAAAAAACTTACACACACGATGTATACAAACATGCTATATACGCACCCATATGCTATAAATACACTATAAAGACATGCTGTATACAAACAGATGCTATATACACACACCCATATGCTATAAATGCACTATACAGACATGCTGTATACAAACAGATGCTATATACACACACCCATATGCTATAAATGCACTATACAGACATGCTGTATACAAACAGATGCTATATACACACACCCATATGCTATAAATGCACTATACAGACATGCTATATACAAACAAATGCTATACACACACACCCATATGCTATAAATGCACTGTACAGACATACTGTATACAAACAGATGCTATAGACACACATGCTGTATATACACAAACTAGATACCTGCACATGCCACATGCAGACACCATATATACACACCTGCACACACTGTATACACACACACATTCATATATATATATATATATATATATATATATATATATATATATATATATATACTGTATATATGCTGTATACAGACATTATATACAAACCCATATGCTATAAATACATACGTTATAGGCACACAGGCGGTATATATGCACACTATGTACATGCACATGTTATGTACAGACACTATATACACACCCATGCTATATACATACAGCATGCTGTATACAGACATTATATACATACCCATGCTATATATGCACAAACATACACTGAATGCACACACTATACATACACAAATACACACTATATACAAAAACACAGCTTTGAGGCTTTCCCCTTGTCCCTCATAGCTCTTGGCCCTCTCTTTAACACAACAGGCCCCCTCACAGCTCTGGGCCCCCTGTCCCATCCCTTACACATGCAGTCCCTCTATTCTCAATACTGGGCCATTCTTTTCAACAGAGGCCCTCCTCGTCTGTCTCTCACAGCTCCAGGCAGTCTCCCTTGTCTCACGTTTTGATCCGGGCCCCGCACGGCATTACCCCCAGTACTGCTCTAATGGTGGCCGTGTGTAATTGTAATGGTTTGACTGCAAAGAGGAAAATTACCAAAATGGTCCCTGAGAAGAAGTGTAAGTACTGAAATTCAATTAAACACAGTACGGGTAAGGTCACACATGGTGTCAGTCAGTCAACCATCCCTATAGACTTCAATAGAAAATCCGAACTGTATTCTTCAGAGCCTGTATTTTCTGACGGTCGGATTTCAAATCCAAAAACCATGTTAAGAAAAACTTGGAACAAGCTCATTCTTTCACCTGGTTTTAGAGCAGAAAATGTATTGTTCAGTGGTTATTGGAATGGCCGAACCCACAAACCACGGCCAGAAACTGTCCCTCTTTCCATAAAAAAAAACAATAAAATACTGGTCAAATTCTATAATCAGAATCCGACCGGTATTTTATCTATGTCGTGTGGCCGAATCGTAAGGGATGCAGTGTGCGGCCGTGTCCCTGTGATCCCTTATGTCCCCTTATGTATTCCTAACCTACCTGCTTCATCTGCTCTTCCCTTTTCCCTCCCTCCTAGCATACAGAGTACACAGGGGGGATGGCTTTTAGCGCAGAGCCAGTACACGGGCGCCCTTCTCTGTCACTAGTAATCCTTACCCCAGCCAAGTTCATAGTTTACCAGGGCGGTGCTTGATGTCAGGTGATGCAGGCGTCCAATAGGAGGATACGCTTCCTTACCCCGTTGATCATAAGCTCGTTTGGGTATTATGGGTACTATATTCTCACAGATAACGAAATTCAGTTGTCTGACCCAAATTGAAAGCCTGATGTTTGCGGTTGAATTGAACTGTGACCCAAATCCACAGTCTAATAGTATATTTCATATTAGAAACAATTCTTGTTTTAATATTGATTGGATTTATTTTTTAACCTAATCGTGTTGGAGTCAGGTTGGGTTTCATCCTTGGATATTTTGTTCTTTTGGAGATGAGCAGCTTTCTTCCCTCAGTGATAACACCTGTACCCTCAGCCGCCGACTCCCCATGTCCTAGTAGAGTTATTGATGGCAACACTACACAGAGATCTCCCCGCCCCCCTCCCCAACCCCTCCTGCATTGTACATGAGCTCCACCCTGTTGTCTGCACTGTATGTTATAGACAAAAGCCATGAAATACACTGACACTGACACTGCTTGGGTTATAGGACTCCTGGGACAAATGGGCACATTAAATAATACACACCCCCCCCGGAGGCTTTGATTGTCAGCATTAATTTTGGGGTTTCTTTTCCCCCAAAAAGGCGCTTCCCATACTAAACCTTTCCGTCACCATTTTCCCCTATTCTCTACACAATTCCATCTTAAGGGACCCCCCAAGGGATGGACACGGAAGGAATGAGATCAGCAGAAGAATATTAAACCTCCCGGGAGACCCTCCAGGGGTGACCGGAGAGGTAAACTTCCTAGATTTTATCCTTTTATTATCTAACAAGTAAATGATAAAAAAAGGAAAAAAATCCATTTTTGGAGGAATCCAGGCCCTGTTAAAGTTTCAGGAGCTTTCCAATTTCAAAACTGACAGCAAAAAACCCTCACCCCCCTGATGGTCAGTTATGTATAGGGGAAAAACCCAGTGCACCCCATAGTAATTTTTATGGGAGCAATGAAATGGTGAATTTCACTTTTTTTATCAATGCATAACATTTTTATTTATTTTACATAAAAAAACAAAAAAAATTTAAATCCCTCTTTAGAAAAATTTTTTCTTGAAGCAAATCCTCGGGCTGATAAATGTCTCCCTGGCAGATTTTTCCGGTCATAAAACACAGGAGGTTTACCCAAAAAACATAGGGGAGCATTCCCGGCAATGATAAATATAGTACAAAATTATGGGATTTTAAATTACTTAGTGTTTAAAAAACAAGCCTTGCCCCCCATAACTTTTCCCCCTAAAGGTCTTCACTTTACCCCCCCTCTGCCAGGGGAAGTTATAATGGGAAGTCACAGCTCAGAAGCCCACACGGGGCCCTGGACGCCCTCCCATTTGAAAGGAATAATATTGGGGGGGTTTAGTCACTAGATTTTGGAGATCGGTCATGAAAAGGGATTTCTCTCCTTTACCGGGAAATTACACAGAAGTGAAAAGACGCGGGGTGACTGTGGCCCCCACACCCGTCCCTGTTGTCAGGAGGATGGAGCCGGGGCCCCCAACAAAAAGCCTCCCCCGCCCCCCATTTGATACATGAGAGGGCCCAATAAGCAGAAGATCCAGAATCGCCAAAAAAATTTTAAATGGAGGCTGACTGGAGAGGGCCCCTGTTTGGGGAAAGCGGGGCCCTTTATACATTAACACCACGGGGGGGTTGGGTGTTTAAACCATATCTTTTAGGGTGCCCGGGTTCCCCTTTTAAGGTGTCGGGAGGTCCCCTGTCTATTTCTCCATGGAGGGGGTGGGGGGTTTTTTTGAAGGACACAAGGATCTGTACAGGGGGTAAATGATGGAAAATCCCCCGGGCCTCTTATTTACAAGGTAAGGAGGTAGAGCGGGGTTTTTTCCTCGCCTATTCCCTTTTGGGTCGGGACGGCACTGGGGGCCCCTTTGGGGAGATGTAAAGGGAATTTTGTCACAGAAAAAACCTATTTTTTTACATTGTTTTTTTATATGAACAGTTTTCTTAAGAATTTTTGGAAAATTTTTTTTTTTATCTTTAAAGGGTTTTGTGTCGCAATTTTTTTTTTTTGCAGTAATGTGTGTGTTTTCATCATCTTTTTTTTCCCATTTGCTATAACTTTAATTGGACCTAAAAAAACATTTATCCCAGTTCATGTGTGTAAGAGCCCTGCCCCCCTTCAGAGATCTTTCCCCTGCTGGGTAAAATGCAAAACACAAAGGAACTGCCATAAAGTAAATACTGTGGGTAAGAGACTTAAAAACAAATTCCTTTTCTGGTTAACTTCAGGAGAGCCCCCTGCTGTGGCTCACTGCCTTTTTGGGTCTGCAGGCAGTCATAAAATTTGGGGAGGCCAGAAAAGCCCAACGGGAATGTCCGGGCCCCTCTGTGCCCCAGAAAGGGCCCTGCCAAAAAGGGCTGACAGGTGTGCATGTGTCCTCTTTCCTAAAAAGTGATTGTGCTTTTGTCGAAATTTTTTCAAGATTTTTCTTCTAATTTTAGTTCCCTTCGTTCTGACAAAAAAAATTTGCTATTTTAAAAAGGGATTTTGAAAAAAAATCCTTTTATTTACAGTTTTGACACTAATAAAACTCCGCTTTGACGCAAAAAAAGTCTTTTTTTTTTTGGTTTTGGCGCTAAAAACCTTTTTATTTTTGTACTAATAAAGTACTCTCACTTCTGATGCTGAAAAAATTTGGGTTCTTTTCGGATTTTGACCCCGCCAGACTTCCCTTTCGCGGCGGAGGATTTTCCCACGCCAAGGGCTCCGCTCCAAAGAAGTTTCCTCTTTAGTTTTCCCCCTGTCGTACACATCGTTCCCCTCTGACACACATCGTTCCTCCCCTTTTGTTTTCCCCCGTCGTACAAAATCCCTTCCTCCTTTTGTTTCCCCCTGTCATAAAACCCTCGTTCCCCCTTTAGTTCCTCCTGTCGTAAAAGTCGTTCCTCTTTAGGTTTTCCCCCTGTCATACACGGGCGTTTTTCCCCTTTTGTTCCCCTGTCGTAAAAAAGTTTGTTCCTCTTTTTGTTCCTCCCGTCATACACGTCGTTCCTCTTTATTTTCCCCCCTGGGCGTACAAGTCGTTCCTCTTTATTCCTCCTGTCATACACGTTTGTTCCCCTTTAAATTCCTCCTGTCGTACAATCGTTCCTCTTTAGTTCCTTTCCCGTCATAAAACGGGTCGTTTCCCCTTTTTGTTTTCCCCCTGTCGTTTTCAAGTCGTTCCTCTTTTTCCTCCTGTCATACAAGTCGTTCCTATTTAGTTCCTCCTGTCATACCCCCATCGTTCCCCCCTTTGGGGCACACAAAACGTTTTCCCCTTTAGTCCCCCTGTCCCCCCCATCGTTCCCCTTTAGTTCCTCCTGTCATACACAACGTTCCTCTTTTGTTCCTCCCGTCCCTACAAATCGTTCCTTTTTTAGTTCCTCCTGTCATAAAAACATCGTTCCTCTTTTTTTCCTCCGTCGTACATGTCGTTCTTTTTTTAAATTTTTTCCCCGTCGTAAAACGGGCGTTTCTTTAGTCCCCCTGTCATAAAAAATGTTCCTCTTTAGTTCCACCCGCCGGCACGTCGTTCCTCTTTAGTTCCCCCCTGTTGTTTCACGTTGTTTCCCCTCTTAAAAACGTCGTTCCCTTTTTTAGTTCCCCCGGTCGTTACAGTGGGAACCCCCCTGACACACGTCATTCCCTTTAGTTTTCCCCCTGCCGTGCACTTGTTCCTCTTTAGTTTCCCCCGGTCATACCCGCCGTACCCATTTTCCCCCCCCCCCGGGCCCAACCCTTGTTCTTCTTTAGTTTCTCCTGTCGTACACATCGTATCTCTCTGATATATGTCGTTCCTCCTGTCGAAAATGTCATTTTCCCCTTGACACACACGTTTTCCCCTTTAGTTCCCCCCTGTCATACATGTCCCTACCCATCTGACACACGTCGTCCTCTTTTGTTCCTCCTGTCATACACATCCTTCCCCCCTGACCAAAAAACGTCGTTCCTCCCTTTTGTTCCTCCTGTCATACATGTCGCACCCATCTGAAAACAATCGTTTTCCCCCTGTAAAAACCACACGTCGTTCCTCTTTAGTTCCTCCTGACACACCAAAGTCGTTCCTCTTTAGTTCCTCCTGTCAACATGCGCACCCCTTTTGACACACATCGTTCCTCCTTTCCCCACAAGTTCCCTTCCCCCTTTGTTCCCCCCTGACACCCCACGTCGTTCCCCCTTTATTTTCCTGTCCCTACCTGTTTCCCCCCATCTGACACACCCTCGTTTTCCCCCGGCCCCACACGTCGTTCCCCTTTTTGTTTCCCCCTGACACACACGTGTTCCTCTTTAGTTCCTCCCGTCATACACGTCTTTTCCCCCCTTTACACACTTGTTTTCCCTTTATTTCCCCCTGTTTGTTTCACGGGCGTTCCCCTCTGACCCCAAAGTTGTTCCTCTTTAGGGTTCCCCCTGTCATGTAAAGCGGGTTTCCCCCCTTTACATACGTCGTTCCCTTTAGTTCCTCCTGTGTACACAAACGTATCCCTCTGACATACGTGTTCCCCTTTTGTTCCTCCCGGGCATTCAGTCGTTTCCCCCCTTTACACACGTCGTTAAAAACCCCCGGAAAACACCCCTCGTTCCCCCTTTAAATTCCCCTTCATACCCCCGTCGTTCCCCTCTGACCCCCACGTCCCTTTCCCCTTTAGTTCCTCCTGTCGCACGTGTACCCCCCCTGAATAAGTCGTTCCCCCTTTTTTTGTTCCTTTCCGTCTACACATCGTAACCCCCCGACATAAAGTCGTTCCCCTTTAGTTCCTCCTGTCGTACCCCAAACGTACCCCCCCTTTACAACGTCGTTTTCCCCTTTAGTTCCCCTTCATACACGTCGTTCCCCTCTGACACACCGTTCCTCCCTTTAGTTTCCCCCTGTCGACACGGGGTACCCCCCTTACATTTTTTCTTCCCCCTTTAGTTCCTCCGTGTTTCACATCGAAACCCCCCCTGACATAAAGTCTTCCCCCTTTTGTTCCCCTGTCGTACACATCGTACCCCCCTGACACACGTCGTTCCTCTTTATTCCTCCTGTCATTAAACAGTCTTCCCCTCTGACTACGTCGTTCCTCTTTAGTTCCTCCTGTCTTTCACGTCGTTCCCCCCTGGACAAACGTGTTCCTTTTTAGTTTTCCCCCTGTGTACCCCCCCTCGTACCCCCCTGACATTTCCCTCGTTCCCCTTTAGTTCCTCCTGTCTTTCCAAAATGTTTCCCCTCTGACACACTCCGTTTCCCTCCCTTTTTTTCCTCCCGGGCGTACCCCAAAACGTTCATGGGTATGTAGGGCTTGGGGCCCCCTGTGGATTCCTTGGGGGCAGGGATGCAGACCATTACTGTGGCGGGTTTCCTTTTTTGCATAATCCATAGTGAAATAGGGAAAGGGATGTGCACACCCGAGTCTTTGGGATCTTTTATTGGGTCCAAAAAAAAAAAAGGGGAAACCAAAAAAGTAGCGTCTTTCGGATGCCAAAAAAGCAGCTAAGTGTTTTGGGGTGCCCTTTTTGGGTGAAGGGAGAATCCAAACCCATAGTTTTTTATAGGGCTCCGCTGCGTCTTTCGGGGGCGAAAAATTGAAATGACAATTCCTGGAACAGATGTGACAGACGCGTGGACGTGTATCGCCCAAAACACTCGGGTGAAAAATCGATGCGGTTTCTAATAAACAGCAATTAAAATCACACTGCTATTTATTCCGTAAAGTGTTTTGGGGCCGTTTGGGGGCGACAGGGCAGGGTCCAAACACGTATTGAAAAGCGTTTTTAAAAACGGGGTCAAAAAGGGGCCGTGTGAACAGACCCTATATGTAAAAACACAATTTCACTTGGTTATTCCTTTTTCAGCTATGGTTTCCCAGCAGCTCTGTATGGTGTCCTCCCGCAAACCCAAAAAGGGGATTCAATCCACCTCCCCCTCCTTTTGCCCCACAGGGGGGGGTGAGGCTTGTGAGGTTCCCCCACCGAACCAGCCCCCCCTTTTACAGCAGTGCTGTAAAAAATTTATCTTTTTTACATGGACCCAAAAAGTTTTTTTTTGGTGGGCTCCCCCCCGGTGGCTAAGATGGAAACCCTTTAAAAACCCATTATGATTTTTTAAAAATTTACCACAAATTGAATGAAAAAAAAAATATGCAAAAAATTTAACAAAATGAACACACAACATTTCAAACAATTAAAAAAAAAAAAAAAATTTTTATGACAGATTCCCTTAAGTTTCCCTTCATCTCTTATTCTGAAAAAATCTTAAACTCCTGGGGGTGTCATGTGGTATAAGCTAAAAATGGTGCATTTCCCTTTTTGTAAGAAGAGTCCCCTATTATCATCAAGTGGATTCAATGGAAGGTGACACCATTGCAATAGGAGATGGTACAGCTCCCCCCCCCACAAAATGACTTTTTCCCAGGCACGAGCCGAAAAACACTCCCCAAATGTTTCTTTTCCCCGGGAGTAAAGCTAACTGATAAAGCGTTAGATAAAATGACTCCCTTCCATAATCATTGCCCCAAAAGAATTAAAAATTTTTCAATCATAAAAACAGAAAAAGAATCTGCATCATTTCTGGGGTTTTGTAAAAATCTCTTGGTGACACATTCGTTGGGGGTTTTCCACGATAATCGGTTTCTCTGATCATTCAGGACGCAACAATTTTTAATTAGGAAATAGATAGCTCCCTTGTCAAGATATTGAGGTTACATGATATCGACCTTTGCTGTTTCCTTTTCTGTCTCACATTTTCCACCCCCCGTGCCCAGTGTGGTTGAAAAGGTTAAATAGATTGGGAGGGGGCTTGTTGTGGATATTGCATTATGCTGGGAAGCGGTTTAAAGGGACTTTTTCTGGCACAGGCATCTTATTTCCCCCGGATCCTCAAACTGGGCTCTCAGCTTTTGGGAAACTACAATCCAACTCCCCACTGTTATATATTTTTTAAAATGCATGATGGGAGTTTGTAGTTTCCAAACAGCGGGAAGGCCGCAGTTTTAGGATGCCCCTTCTAACCTTTATTCCCAATCCCTGAGTAGCTGCATTGACCAGGGTGACCCTGTCCCTCTTTGAAAAATGCCCTAAGATGCCTCCATAAATGCAGCCTTTCCAATAGATCTTCCAATAGTTTGGGATGGACTCATGGGGGAAATTACTTATCAAAGAAATAGAAAATATAAATTTATAGGTCATGTTTTTATGTCAGCTTGGGTATAGGGAAGTGCGTATGAGGCCTCACTCTGCCCACTCTCAATCTACATAATCAAAAAAGGCTAATTTTTCCAACTCCTCACATTGCTTCCTCTCCTCCCTCATTGTGAAGGCTCAGCTGTCATACACAGGTTAGGTTCCATGCATATCTCATATTTAGCCTTGGTTTAGTATACTAGCTTAATGGAGGTGACAGGGAGACTTCCATCACATGAATGGAGCCCTATGAATACGCTTGATGATTTTCCCATCATATATTCCAAGCATAGAGCCATTATTGGACGTGAACACAACCAAAAAACAACAGGGTGCCCATGGGGTCATTGGGCTCAGCTGATCATATGGAGAATTTTTACCCCGCAAATTCTGGATTGGGGGGATAGCTAAGGTAAAATACCCAAAAATTGTTCTGAAAAAATTCGTAAAATGACACTATACCCAAAAAAAAACCCAAAAGAGGGGAAGAACCCTTGCCCCCTTCTTACCTATTCGACCACAGGAAGCATCTGACATTTCACTTAAATAAAGAAATCCAAGGAAACTTCTTTTTCTAGCCCCTTCCATTCGTTCCCCGTGTCCTGATGGTTTTGTAATTTTTTTTCCTGTAAAATAGATTTGTATTGTGATCTGAATTGATGCTTGGGAAAAACCCCTTAAAAGGGTTGTCTGTTTATGTTTCTAGGTCAGTGCATTTTTTCATTCTGATTTGTGTAAGGGGGGGGATTGATTGGATTTCAAAAAATTATTCAATCAGGCAGAATTATAAAAAGGGAAAGGGTTTTTACATAAATGAAATGAAGATACTTAGCTGCAGTTCAGATGTTTAGATGTTAGTCATGCCAAGTGAAAAAGGGGGCTCCAAAAGGTACCTTAAAATCAACCCATTTTGTCGTGAACATCAAGGGGGGTGGGCGCAATGCCCCAGCCGAAGCTACCTTCAATGGCCCGAAAGCTTTTTTATACTAGTCGAGCTGTCTCCTTAAAGTCAGGTGCCCCAAAATTGTTTCTTATGTCTTTTGTTGCAAGTCGCTTTACCAGAGACTTCAAATTATCTTTATATCCCAAGGGGCGGTTAAGAATAGTGTGTTTTGTAAAAGTATCAGCTTCTGATCATCCATGCATAGGGCAGTATGAGAATACTGTGAAATTTATGTAATAGTACAGCTTTATCATCCATACTGGGGAAGGTATGAGAATTGCTGTGCATTTTGTAATAGTTTCAGCTTCTGATCATCAATACATGGGGAAGTAGGAATAGCTGTGATTATGAAATTTAGTATCAGCTATGATCAGAAACGTGGGGGGAGAAGAATCTAATTATCTTTTGAACAATAAAGCAGTAAGGCAGGGTCACCAAGGTCAAACACTGTGAGCAGAAATAGACCATAATGACATGACAGCTGCCCCCACGCAGCAAAAACAGTGATTATACTTGATACAAATATATATATGTCTTATATATACAAGGTATATCAATGAGGCATAAGACACATATGTCTAGATTACATCAATAAGACACATGAATTATTTCCATCCTATTACACTCCACCCCTTGTCTTATAGATGTGATCTAGGAGATTATACCATTTTTATTAGACAGTATATTATCATTTTTACCAATATTATGTGTCACTTGCTATATTCTTCAGTTGGTCACTACAGAAAACCCCCTCGGCCTTATTGGCTGAAACAAAGTAACCATTTGTTGTGTGGATTGACGTCACAGGAACTTTTAAAGGGGTTGTCTCACTACAAGGATTCCCTTTTAGTTAAAGATCTTACAAAAAAAAAACAAGTTACTTTGCAATATGTGTCCATTAACAGTGTCCTACCTATTTCTAGATATCCCCTCTTGTATAGGCTGCATCAGCTCCTAGGGTCGCTATAGCTACAGAACCTGTTCGATCTCCCTGAAGTTTGAAAGCACTGGTTATATAGCTAAGCCTGGTTCTACTGCTGCCTAGTGGCACCCAGGTAAACATGCCCAGAATTTCCAAATGAAACCAGAAACGGACAAATCAATGTGTGAGACAACCCTTTAAAGTCTCTTTGAAAATCTTTCGCCCCAGAAATTGCTGGGTCTTGGTGCGGGAAAACGAGTGGTTATTGTGCCAATTTCCCGGTGGGCCAAAGGAACGACCCCAGAAGGGATTGTCCCCCCCTTTCAAAGTCTGTCTCCACTTTTCTTGATGGGGGCAGGGGGTGCAGACTGACGTAAGTGAGTTATTGAGCCCCCTTTTCTGTTGCAATGCTGGCGCATAGATGCTGGTCGTGCCGAAAATCAGGACCCCTTTGCGGTCAGACATCATCGGGGGGGTTGGCTTTTGCCGACCCCCCATAGGGGGGTGTCGTTGGCTTTTTCACTTTTGCAGACATCCTAGGGGGGTGTCGCTTAGCTTTTGCAGACATCCATCAGGGGGGGGGGTGAGCTTGCTTTGCAGAATCCTCAGGGGGGGTGTCGCTTAGCTTTTGCAGACATCCATCGGGGGGGGGGTGACGCTTAGCTTTTGCAGACATCCATCAGGGGGGGTCGCTTGGCTTTTGCAGACCTCCATCAGGGGGGTGTCGCTTGGGTTTTGCAGACCTCCATCAGGGGGCGTTGCTTGGCTTTGCAGACCCTCCATCGGGGGGGAGCTCGGCTTTTGCAGACAGCCATCAGGGTCCTCCGGCTCACTTACAATCTGCAAATACTGAAAATGAAAATCCGAAAATGACTTGCACATATAGTGAGGGGGTGGACATTTTGGTCTCAGTCACATAAGAGCAGAAGGCAGTGTCCCTTCACTGTAGATCTTCACCACCCCTTTAATAAAGAATGTCACATGGTAAAAATATCACACTTTATTCTGTCAATCAATTTAAATAACTCCGCCCACATTGGCCTTTGAGGTTTTCTGACCTAGCAAGATAATCTAATCATTATGTAGATAACATCATTACAAGACTCTTATATTAGCATTAGGAATAAAAACAAAACCTTCTTCTGCTCAGAGTGCACAACATCATAAATGTAATAATCATATCGGTGCATATCATAAATGTTATACCCATATCAGTGCATAACATATAGATTTTATAACCTTTTTTTTATACCATACTCATAGATTTTGAACCTGTTCCCATTTGTGTAATGCATGTGTTCACATAATTCATAATTTATCAGCATTAACCTTTTTCAGAAAATAACCCAATAATGTTACCTATTTTCTGCATAGGCAGAAAGCAAACAAAAGTCAATTATTTTTTTAAACCCAAGATATGGAAAATTTCTCCCCAGATTTTCTTTAAATAAAACCTTAATGTTTTTTCTATTTTCATAAATTCCTTCCCCATTTGCCCCATTCCCCAATAGCTGCTCAAACATCCTCACTCTACATTTGCACCTGTCAATCAATCAGCCCTGGGTCACACAATCCTGTACGCATACATTCAGTCTTTGTGTAATTCATTATTTAATATTAACCCTAGAAATATGATTTTACTCTGAAGGGATGCTCAGGCTTTTTCTCTATAGAGACAGATTTAACTTGAAACAGATTTAACTACAGAGAGAACACTCAGCTTCTCATGCACTTGCATTCACCATTAGCATTCCAAAGGTCAACAGGTCAATCACCATGTGCTTCTTGTCAGTGACCAGGCATAGAAGCTTTTGGACGGCTCTCAGTTTCAACCTGTAAGTAATTATTATATTCTTATCTTAAATTCATTGCTGTTGGTTAGTTACACATGCAAGATTATCAGTGTATGTTAATAATACATTCCATGCAGTTGATATCACCAGACTTTATAGTATACTTGTGAGATTTTACAAGGTACACAGGTCTGTGATGTGTTTTTTTTATTGCTGTACAGAGACCCTCACAAGGACATTTTTAGAAGGGGGAGAGATCTCTCCATGAAGACACATTTAGACACGGGCCCGTACAACACACTCACAAAAAACATATATTTTCCCTTATTCTAAACTGGAACCTCCAACACAGATGACAAGATACATTTAATAGTCAGTCTGGGGAAAGATTAAACCAATACCACAATCAGGGGGTTAATTGAACTTCACAGGCCCCCACAAAACAACATGGGCCACCCCTAGGTGATAGGAAACAATAGCCATTACAACAAGCACTATTCATCAGGGAAAACCCACCTTAAAGGGTCAGGAAACAGAAAAAAACACCAACTCTTTTCCTGCACTCAAGTGGCCCCCAGATAATACAAGTTCTTCAGAAACCACCACAACCATTATCCACCAGTGACTAGATTTGACTAAAACAAATTAAACATTCCTGCCACATAACTTCTGCATTATTTTCATTTACACCAGATTTTAGCGCTAACAAATGATATCATAAACATTGTGCATAAGAAAATTCTTTTTGCTCCAACAAAATAAACAAAGTCAGTTACATTCCCCACCCAAGTAATCACTTAGGAAAAAGACACGTTAGTGACAGGATCCACCATTCTCGGCTATCAGACAGCTGCAGGATCAAAAAAAGAATTAAAGGGAAAAAAACACACTGACATTAAGATATGCATGCTGATGTCAAAATGAGCTCAATTTTTTTTTGCTGTAACCCAATTTAAAAGGATATCCATTACAATACTTTATTTCCCTCTTACCCAAAAATAACCTCTAACATAACGAAAAAATTATTTGCTCTTAATTGTTCATAACTTTATCAGGAATACGGTATACACCTGGAAGGACGCACAAAACAAGTCAGTGTAAATTCTTAAATAGTTTCCTCATTTCGTTTACAATCACTGACAATCTAACATTTCCAGATACTGATAAATATATCTACATTGACACTCTGCTCGCTCAGTGTTACAATGTGGCTTTCTCCTTTCTCCGGTCTCTCTATAACACACCACCTGCTCTATTCTCCAGTACTTGCCTCTGTCACTCGCGTCATCATTCAGATCCGTCCCACGTCTGCTGTGATCTTCAGCCGTTAAAGATACAGTACAAGATTCACCACCGACCGACTGGGGTCTGTCTGTCGCATTGGTGACTCAACCAATCGAGTGTTGAGTGCACTATGTTGCGCTTAGTGCACTCACCAGGGGACTGGACTCGAATTTTGTCATCTACCCCAAAACTAAACATCTCAGCTAACCTATCCATTGCTATTCCCCAATAAAACAATTGTAATAATTCTTGTAGCGCCAATCCCACTTCTGACACCAATTGTAAGCGGGTGATTGATTGGCAGTTCAAGAATTTAATTACAATCAGGCAGAATATATAAAAAAGGACAGGTATATTACATAAAATGAAATAGAATGATACTTAGCTGCAGTTACAGATGTTATCGATGCTTAGTCATGCACAGTGAAAAGTGGAGCCCCAGAGTACCTTCAAAGTACAACCCATTTCGTCTGACACATCAAGGGGCGCTGGGCGCAATGCCCCAGCCGAAGCTACCTCTCAATGGCACAGAAAGCCTTTTTATACTAGTCAGAGCTGTCTACCTTAATGCTCAGGATGCCCAAACTTAGTATTCCTTATGTCTAAGTTGCATAGTCAGCTTTACCAGAGACTTCAGAATTATCTGATCATCTATAGGACGGTATAAGAATAGTGGTGAATTATGTAATAGTATCAGCTATGATCTGTATGGTGGGGGGAGAATGATCTAATCATCTTTTGAACTACTGAGCAGTCAGGCAGGGGTCACAAGGGTCAAACACTGTGAGCAGAAATAGACCATAATGACATGAGCTGTCCTCACACGCAGCAAATACAGTGATTATACTTGATACAAATATACATGTCTTATATAGACTGGATACAATGTATATTAATGAGGCACAAGATACATATTTCTATATCACATCTAATAAGACACATTAATTATTTCCATCCTATTACATTCTGTCACTTCCTGGTCAAGCTGTCTGTAATTAGCATATGAGCTCTGTGTATTCAGTCTTCTGTTTATCAGTCTAGATTAGATACATTTCCTGCTCCCAGGTCCAGAGAAGCTTCAGAGTTAAAGTAAACAGTAGTAATTAATGTCTTTTGTCTGAAAGATCAGATAACACACAAGCTCTCAGGCTGCAGGCAGTTCTGTGCTGCCACCAGTGTGATGACATCACTCCCTGCTATCAGATAAGACAAACAGCATGGGAGAACAAGCAAACAGGTTGATCACTAGAGGAACCAGAAAGCCCTCAGAAGGTGATAGAATAATTTGTAGCTCCTCAAAAACAAAAAAAATAAAACAAAGCAATATATTTGAAAAACGTTTTCATTTAGTGTGCCCTACATGTTAAAGGCTAATCTTTGTAGTGAGACAACCTCTTTAAATATTCCAGTTCAGTGTAGGCTTTCTTATATTTTCTAATCCACACCCATGTGACCTTCTAAATTACCTGACAGCATCTGCTTTGCTAACATCCTGCTGAAAGTTACTTAGGAGATGTAAGGCTCTGTGGTCACTGCTAAGGAAGGAGAAGATTATATTTTTATTGGCATCATCCTGCTGAAATAAACCAATACACCACAAATCTAAAAAAAAAAAAAAAGTGTACAAAAGTGATGCCCAATTGGTTTTGAAGAGCTGAGTGTGTCAGCAGAGGTCAGGCCTGATTGCCAGACAAGCTTTTCTTCAAAATTTTATGAAGTTCAAGGTTCTTGTCCTAAAAGTTGTGATTGGGGGCAGCCCTGAATTCTGGACTTTGTTAATGAAAAATTTTATAACGTTAAAACCTTATAAAGTTGGAATCACGCAGGCAGATTTTCTGGTGGATTTGGGGCAGATTCAGAAGCAAAGTCTTACATTCTTCCTCTCTTCTGGATTCATTATGGATTTGGCTCAAAGAACTAGAACAAGAAGAGCAGGTGTCTGGCTCCAGCCTCAGGGAGTCTTCACACATGGTTTCCTTTGGATATCTGCCACTATAGTTCTTTGAGCCAGAAGTGGATCTTGTGGGAAGAAGAAGTAAAAGCTCTTCTTTTTAATTTCCTTTGAGTACAATGTTTATTTGGGGTAAAAAAAATTGCAGTGCCCGATATCCAGAGTAAGCCGTGTGTGAAACCATCCTGATAGAAATGTTGAATGTAAAATGGAAACTTGTCTAATTTGTGGTTTATAAAACAAAAAAAAAATTCAAATCATGAAATCTTTTGTTAATCTTAACAGAAAATTTCTCACCAAAACCTAGAGAACAGTTTATGGTATCTATAAATGATGAAGTAGAAGATGGAGAGATCAAGCAGCACTCTTCAGGAGAAAACCTAACTACTCTTAATGTACATCCAGGACTTCAGGGAACAGATCTATCTTCTAATGCTCCTGATCATGAGGAACCTTCTGCTGACCAATCGCAGATTGTTACCCAAAGTAACGGCCAGAAAGCAGGTAAAAGGATTCAATGTGTTAAACAGGTTACAAAAAGCTCAGATGATTCTACATCCAGAAAAAATAAACAGGAAAAAAAAAAATTCCTGTGTAGAAGTGGAAAAAAAAAAGTAAATTGAAACTTGTTAACATGAGGAATCACACAGGGAGAAAACCATTGCATGTCGATGTGAGAAAATTTCGATAAAAATCAAAAACTAAAATGAATAGAAACAAGGAGAAAATTTCATGTTCGAATGTGGGAAAAAGGTTTAGAATAGATCAATCTTGTTATACACGAGAGAATTCACACAGGAGAGAAGACGTATTCATGTTCAGAATGTGGGAAAAGCTTTAGAACTAAATCAGAACTTGTTATACATGAGAGAATTCACAAAGGAGAGAGGCCATATTCTTGCTCAGAATGTAGGAGAGGCTTCAGAAGTAAATCAGAACTTATTACACATGAGAGAACTCACACGGGGGAGAAGCCATATTCATTTACAGATTTTGGTAAAGCTTTAAAAGTAAATCAGTACTTGTTGTACATGAGAGAATTCACACAGGAGAGAAGCCATATTCTTGCTCAGAATGTGGGAAAAGCTTTAGCTGTACATCACATCTTGTGACACATAAGAGAACTCACCCAGTGGAGAAGCCATTTTCTTGTTCAGAATGTGGGAAAAGCTTTAAAATTAAATCAGAACTTGTTACACATGAGAGAAGCTATATTCATGTTCAGAATGTAGGAAACGCTTTAACAGTAAAGGACATCTTATTAGACATGAGCGAATTCACACAGGAGATAAGCCATATCCATGCTAGTATGGGGTTTTCATTTTTAAAATGAAAAAAGGGAACCTAATGTTATGAGAGAATCAACAGAGGAGAGAAGCCTTTTTGCTCAGAATGGGGGAAAAAGTTTTAAAACTTTTAAAAAACCCTTTTTGTAATGCTCAGAAAATTCACACAGGGGAGAAGCCGTTTATCCTGTTAAAATGTGGGAAAGGCTTTAAAACAAAATCAAAACTTGTATACATGAAGAAGTACATGGAGAGAAGATTTCCTTTTGAATGGGGGAAGGCTTTACAAAAAATCACTTTATGTAATGAGAAATTCCCACAGGAGAGAAGTTTTTTTCCTTTTCAAAGGGGGAAAAAGGTTTTAAAAGGAGGTAAAATTCAAAAAAAAAGAGCAAAGCTTTATTTTTTCGAATTGAGAAATTTTTTTAAAAATATATCTTGTTTATCTTGTTTAATGAGGAATCCCACTCTTGTTGAACTAAATTTTAATTCACTTTTTTTTTTTGCATTCCGGTTTAAATTATGTGTTCTCTATATTGTGCAAGATGGTGTAACTGAGGTGATTCAAAATATGTCGCATTTTTGTTTTGTTTTAGTACTTTTGATAAAATTAAAACATTCTCTATTTCTTACCACCATATTTTGCGACCAATAACTTTTTTATTTTTCCATGTTGAAAAAGTTTCACTTTTTTGTGAGTTTAAAATGTTGGTAATTTTGGGTCATGTGCCCTTTTGATCACTTTTTATCCCAGTTCTTTGGGCATGTAAAATCACTGAAAAACGGCAATTTGGATGGACTTACCCAAAAATGTGTAAAATTTTTTTTTTATTTTTTGAATGGGAAAATGTGTGATTTGAACTTTTAATTTTTTTAATTTTTTTATTTTTTTTTAAATTTTTAAACTTGTTTTGGGCCATTTAAAGAAAAAAGGTCTAGGTCTAAAACCACTTTTTTCACCCTTTTTTTTTATTTTAAGCTCTGGAAAAAAGAGGGGCACTTGATGGGTTGCTTTGGGAAAAAAATGTTTTTTTACAAAAGTTTTTTTAATGTGCCCTTTGTCCCTTTTAAGACGGTGGGGGGAGAGTTGTTATCTTAAATATAAAAATAAAATAAAGGGTTTTTTACTTCCCCCCTGACCCTTTTTCTTTTGTATTGTTCTTAATTTTTGTAAAGCATTTTCTTTTGTTGTTTGTTTTTCTGTCTCTGAGCCTAAAAAATTTTATATTTTTATGAAACAATAGCGGCAAAATTTTTAAAAAATAAGAATATATAAAATTTTTTAATATTTGCGAAACAAAAGTAAGTATGGTAAAAAAAAATGCCGATAATGTTTTATTGATGCAGACGTGTATTGAAATCAATGTAATTC
>JAODAL010015557.1:0-83486 GCA_025379985.1 Phyllomedusa bahiana
CCCCGAGCTTTTAAGTACGCCCCTGGTTTAGGGTAATTTTTTCTGCCGATTTTATAGTCAATAACAAGTCTCATTTATTTCTATGTGGTTTTGGACAAAACTCTGCGCCAAAACAACAGACAAATGTTTTACATGTTTGTTTACATGAGTATTTTAGCCATCCCCATTGACCTCAAAAGAAAATTTTCCACGTTGAATACAACCAATGAACATGTTCTACATTTTTTTACAATTAAAAACCAACCAACGAAAATATGCATTGTACGAACACAAATTTTCTATCGAGGTCAACAGGGATGGTTTACTTTCAGTTTTAGACAAGTATTAAACATAGACTAATAATTACACTTTTACACTTGGATTAAACTGTGTTCTGTGATTAACTCATTTCATTCTTTCGTATTTTCGGTCCTGACAAATTATATATTTTTCTGTACTTGGGCTATTCAGCATTATTTCCCTGATGAACCTAGTCATATTATGGAAGGATATAGCATATATCTAACAAATATCAGTGGCACACTAAAGACTAAATAAAACCTCAAGGTATATGAAAAACCTGGGACTCCCAGTTCACAGTACTTGATCAAAGATTGTACCAAGCTCACCTCCCAAAACATCAAGGGGATCCCAGAGCAGGTGAGTCCCTACACTAAATATACTTCCTCACTAGGCGTCAATCCAGACTGCAATTTCAGGGAATGGTAGGAACCACCAACTGGGTCATCCTGCACTGGTTAAAAAGAGGCAGCCGTGTGCAGCAAGCCAATGAGATTACCAATCTCAAATGAACTACAAAACATACTGAAGCTGTGCACATCTAAAATATATTCTGAAAAACGTAAGCATAGGTGCACACTAAAAAGGCAATAGCATATATCTAACAAATATCAGTGGCACACTAAAGACTAAATAAAACCTCAAGGTATATGAAAAACCTGGGACTCCCAGTTCACAGTACTTGATCAAAGATTGTACCAAGCTCACCTCCCAAAACGTCAAGGGGATCCCAGAGCAGGTGAGTCCCTACACTAAATATACTTCCTCACTAGGCGTCAATCCTACGTTTTTCAGAATATATTTTAGATGTGCACAGCTTCAGTATGTTTTGTAGTTCATTTGAGATTGGTAATCTCATTGGCTTGCTGCACACGGCTGCCTCTTTTTGACCGGTGCAGGATGACCCAGTTGGTGGTTCCTACCATTCCCTGAAATTAACTAATCCACAAAAAAACCAGAGAGTATAGGATAAAATATCAAAAATACTTTATTAATACTAGTTAAAAATACAGTGTTACAAAAAATAAGTGTTTATTGAAAAAATCCGACAAAAAACGGCAGAATACACATCCTCCTAAATAATTGCAATTATATAAGACCCAATGTACAGTGCCTAAAGTGCCATATAATGATCAGACCCATAGGTCAATTAATTGATTTTAATCTTTTTTTAATTTTTTCCTTTTGATAGTGTTATGATATATTGGCTATTTGATGCCCTCCTGTTTAGAGATGTTATGGACATATTCTACGTTCAGAAGACCTTGAAATCCTGTACTGATGTGGATATACCACTATAATATCGCCTATATGTCAGCACACGAGATGTTGGACAAATGACGAAATTGAAAGAAAAATATTTGTATGAAAAGTTGTCTTATGTCCTAATGTTTCTATCTATTTTGGACCATGGGTGGTTGCATGGCATTCGTAATATAATGATATCGAATGGTGATTGGGGTTTATTTGTTTAAACACTAATGTCATGTTGGAAATGTATACAGAGTACTTCTGTCCGTTGTCCGTACTTTTTAGATATAATAAAGCTATTCTGAATACCTGGCTGGCGTCATGGGATGGCGCGCACGCGCAGTGTGGGAGACATGGCGTCCGTCGCGACTCTGGCGTCCAGTAACGCACTCGGCGCATGTCCGGAAGTGACGTTTTTCCGCCATGCGCATGACTGCGGGACTCGGAAGCGTGGCAGTGACGCGGCCTTCCTTCGAACCTGTACGTGCGCCGGTAATAATCCCACTGTGAATGGCGCTATTTAACCAGGAGGAGATCAATGTAGTTTGTACCCCTTGAGGAAGCGATATTGTGGCGAAACGCGCGTCGGGGTGGCAGGTACAACCTACATTATTTCTGGTAAGCAGTTTTGACCTCTATACGGCACCTATTATGATCTAAAAGAATTATCTACTGAGATGCTTATCTCTGTTGTGACACCATAAACATAGATGGAGTACACCATTAACTTTGTCCCCGCGATATAACATATAGAGATACTTGGAGGACAGGTTGAAGGTATTTGGAGGTATAATTGAAAATGATTACTACTCTGTTACTGCATCTATGTTTTATGGTTTTCAATTAATTGACCTATGGGTCTGATCATTATATGGCACTTTAGGCACTGTACATTGGGTCTTATAATAATTGCAATTATTTAGGAGGATGTGTATTCTGCCGTTTTTTGTCGATTTTTCAATAAAACACTTTTTTTTTGTAACAACTGTATTTTTAACTAGTATTAATAAAGTATTTTTGATATTTTATCCTATACTCTCTGGTTTTTTTGTGGATTAGTTAATGTTTATTTGGAGAGGGGATTTACTATGATAAGGGGTCGATACTTAATCTGGCCCTACTTTAAGGGTTTTCCTGGAATTAATTATATTTGGATTGTAATATTTATCTGTGTTTTTTTCACAGTCTCCAGGTTTCAATTTGATATGGATTTCAGGTCACGTGATTCTACATGGACAATTAAATTAAATGATGTTTTTAAAGAATGTCCGACTTTGGAATTGTTTTTAAAGGAAGATAATATAGAATTAAAGGAACTCAAAAATAAATGGAGAGGACTACTACATAAACGACTCAAGGTGTGGTGGACCAAAGCCTTTTTGGAAAAATACCTATCCAAAGGCTTGATACCTAGAGGGCTGAGAGTCAAAGTCCTCCCATCCTTTTTGGTTGAGGACGAATCCTTTAGAGGAAAATGGGAAGGACAAGCTCATACCTGTACTAAAGTATTCATTGAAATTACTTTACAATTAAATACCACTATACTTGACGGTATTGAAAGTGAGTTGCCCGAAACCCAAACTAAAATAGGATCCATGATGGTAAAGGTGATCTAGAGATATTTAAAGCAGAACTAGAGAAAATCTAAATAAATGGGAAAAAGAAATCTGTGAGATGAAAAAAAAAAACTACAAAGAGACATCAATGACTTGCATCTGGAACAATGTATAGATGGAGAATAAATAGAAATGGATCCGATCCAGATCTAGATCTGGCCCTTATGTCTTCAACCCAGTCTCAGGATAGTTTTCTACGTCTAAAACAAAATGATTGTCGAGCTAAGATGACCCGAGGACAAAATGTCACAAACAAAAAGGGCAAAAACAACCCAGGAAGAGACAGGGCTCCTTCCCCTCATGAAGCTGGTACATCTACACGGAATAAGATGAAGGTAATCAATTTATCCTCATATGTGCTAACTCAAGCACAGGAGGAGGTACTTAGTTTGGGATTGACTTTCTCACCCACTAACCCATTTAATTTTTTTACAGCTTTAAAGGATTTACATTTATTTGCGAGGAAGCTTATCCTCAAAAAATTACATGCCAATAAAGAAGGCAACGACCTAATTACAGAGGAGGAAAGGAGCGCTGTCTCTAAAATTAAGGAATTACTAGCTGAACAAAAATGAACCATTTTTCAGGTAAATTTCCCCTTCCACCTTTGTGCCAGATCGTCTAGGTTTCCTCCCCCTTGTCCGTATCCCCCAAGTGGAAATTTTCGTAAGACTGGTCACTTCTAAATATGAAGGACTTGTCCAAAAATCGAGGTACGGATAACCTGACGAGAGACCAGAGAAATGCATTAAAAGAACTCCCAGTCTATGCAAGATGTTGTATAAAACCAGGGGACAAGGGGGAAATATAGTGATCTGGCCAAGTTTGTAAATTATGAAAAAGAAGCTCTCAGACAGTTAAGAGAACAAACAAACCTATAAAAAGATGTCTCACAATCCCATTGTTTGCTTTCTCTAGGAATTGGAGGATCTAATTTGAAAAGGCATTTCAGGGAGGGATTATTACCAAAAAGGTATATGAATACTTGATGGTAAAAACTCCCAAAATTCCTACCCTGTACCTACTTCACAAAAATCCATAAGGACCCCACCAATCCACCTGGGCGCCCTATAGTGTCCGGGATTGGTGGTGTTGTCTGATCCGTCTGTAAATTTATAGACCACTACCTTAAGCCCTTGGTAGAGTTTGTTGCCATCTTACGTCCGGGATACGACGGATGTACTTAAACGAATAGATGGAAATTTAAAGGGAATTAGGCGTATACTGGTTACAGCAGACGTTGAGTCGCTGTATACCAGTATACGACATCTGACGATTGGGAGCAGTAGAATTTTTTCTACGTAGGGGTGGTTAGAAGGAGACCTATGTACTTTGATTTGGACCCACTACGATTCAATTTCCTGACCCATAATTTATTCGTATTCAAAGATACTTTTTATACACAATGCCAAGGTAAAGGCTATGGGTGCGGGTGCGCCCGGGTATGCCAATCTCTTTCTGGGGGATTGGGAACGAGAGATCTTTCAGGACGTATAATACAGACGATCGAAACCCGGGTACAATGTTGGATTAGGTACATAGACGACGTTGCTATTTTTTGGGACGGGGCTATGTTACAATTGACAAATTTATGGAATCCTTTAACATAACCATATAATATCAGATTGACATTTAAAGCTGACCCAAGGCGGTAGAATTTCTAGATTATTGTGATAGAGATTGACGAAAAAGCTTATTACAACCCGATGTCTATCGGAAAGTGACTGCAACAAACTCACTATTACATGCCTCTTCTTTTTATAATCCAGCTACTATTTTGAGCGATCCCAAAAAGGGGGAGTTTCTGCGCATGCGACGTATTTGTTCCATGCGAATCGAAAATTTGAGACGCAACAGGTGATTTGAGACAGCGGGTGTCAGAGCGTGGATATACAATAGATCCATGAAAAAAGGCTATTATCGGGCTAGGAGGACTCCTAGAGACCAATTATTACAACAAAAGAAAAAAGATGGAATACTCAGGGGCGATTTATAACTACATACAACAAGCAATGGTCGAATTACGCAGTATACTGAATAAACACATGGGGTGTACTTAAAACAACCCAATATTAGCTAGAGAGATTTCTAACTATCCCATGATGACAGCGAGAAGATCACCGAACCCTCAAAGACTGTCTGGTCAAGAGCCAATTATGTTAGTAGCAAATCGCAAAAACCCCTTTGGCACTCGAGGGCCAAAACGTGGCTTTTTTCCATGTGGCAAACTGTGTTGCCTGCTGTAACATGATACGTTCGGATACATTGGTCCTCAGATGGATCAACGTCAATCCAAAATTTGTCACTACATCACTTTAGTACGAAAAACGTGATCTATATGGCTCAATGTCCATGTAAAAAATGTATGTTTGGGATCACGACACGTGAACTTAAAACTCGGGTTTCGTGAGCATGTCCGGGACATTAGAAACAGCTAAACAACAGGATGACATATTCCAACTTAAAACCCGTCCCAGACACTTTTTGAAATATCATGCGTGTGATCCAAAAATGTTAATGGTGTGTGGGATTGACGTGATCCATCTGGGGATTAGAGGTTGGAAATTAATTTGGGGCCCTTGAACAAAAATAGCCAAATGGATCACTAAAATTGGATACTATGTCACCGATTGGACTTAATGAGAAACTAAATTTTGCCCCCTTCCTATAATATCCTCTTGAAGGTGTAAATTACAGGGCTGAGAGTTGATGTCATAGTCATATCTCCAAGAATATAAATATACTCAAGTTTCCTTTATATATATTATGATTTTAATCTTTTTTAATTTTTCCTTTTGATAGTGTTATGATATATTGGCTATTTGATGCCCCTCCTGTTTTTTGAGATGTTTATGGACATATTCTACGTTCAGAAGACCTTGAAATCCTGTACTGATGTGGATATACCACTATAATATCGCCTATATGTCACACACGAGATGTTGGACAAATGACGAAATTGAAAGAAAAATATTTGTATGAAAAGTTTTCTTATGTCCTAATGTTTTCTATCTATTTTGGACCATGGGTGGTTGCATGGCATTGTAATATAATGATTCGAATTGGTATTGGGGTTTATTTGTTTAACACTAATGTCATGTTGGAAATGTATACAGATACTTCTGTCCGTTGTCCGTACTTTTTAGATATAATAAAGTAAATTTTGGGAAAACCTGGGTGGCGTCATGGGATGGCGCGCACGGCAGTGTGGGAGACATGGCAGTCCTCGCGACTCTGGCGTCCAGTAACCACTCGGCGCATGTCCGGAAAATGACGTCTTCCGCGCATGCGCATGACTGCGGGACTGCCCGGAAGCGTGGCAGTGACGCCCGGCCTCCTTCGAACGCTGTACGTTTCGCCGGTAATAATCCCCAGTGTGAATGGCGCTATTTAACCAGAGGAAAATCAATGTGTTTTGTAAACCCCCTTTAGGAAGCGATATTGTGGCGAAACCGCGCGGGGTGGCAGGTACAACCTACATTAAATTTCTGGTAAGCAGTTTGACCTCTATACGGTACCTATTTTGATCTAAAAGAATTATCTATTGAGATGTTTATCTCTGTTTTTGACACCATTACACATAGATGGAGTACACCATTAACTTTGTCCCCGCGATATATACATATAGAGATACTTGGAGGACAGGTTGAAGGTATTTGGAGGTATAATTGACATGATGTACTACTCTGTTACTGCATTCATGTTTAAGGTTTGTCTAATTAATTGACCTATGGTCGATCATTAAATGGCACTTTAGGCACTGTACATTGGATCTTATATAATTGGGAATTAATTTAGGAGGATGTTATTATTGCCGTTTTTTTCGGGTTTTTTCAATAAACACTTATTTTTTGTAACACTGTATTTTAACTAGTAAATTTTAAAAAAGTATTTATTGATATTTTATCCTATACTCTCTTTTTTTTGTGGATTAGTTATGTTTATTTGGAGAGGGGATTTACTTTTGAAAAAGGGGGCGATACTTAATCGGGCCCTACTTTAAATTTTTGGGTTTTTCCCGGGAAATTTTAAATTAAATATTTGCTTTTCCCTAAAAATTGCAGTCGGGTTATTGACCTAGTGGGGAAAAGGAAAAAATTTTTTATTTGTAGGGACTCACCCTGCTCGGGACCCCCTTTAAATTTTTTGGGGGGTAAAGCTTGGTAAAAAATTTTTTTGTTTCAATTTACTGTAAAAAACTGGGAGCCCCAGGTTTTTCAATACCTGGGGTTTTTATTTTTTTCTTTATTTCCCACTGTATTTTTTTTTAGATAATGCTTTTTTGCCTTTTTGTGTGCACCTATGCTTCGTTTTTCAGAATTTTTTTAGATGTCCACACTTCATATGTTTGTATTTCATTTGAGATTGGTAATCTCATTGGGTTTCCCCTTCCACCACGGGAAACCTTTTTTCCTGAAATCCCCTTGGGGGTTAAACCACCCCCCCCTAAAACCCAGCGGTTTGACCCCAAAAGTGGGAATTAAAAAATTTAGTTACCCCTCATGGGCCCCCTTAAACTTTTTGGGGGGGTGAGTTTGGAAACCAACTTAACCCAATCCCCTTAAAAAGGGACCCCCCGGTTTTTAAATAAAATTCCCCTTGGGGGTTTTAAAATTTACCCTTTAGGGGGCCACTGAAATTTTTTAAAAAATTGCTATTGCCTTTTTAGTTTTGCCCCTTTGCTTACGTTTTTCAGAATATATTTTAAAATTTTGAACATTTCTTTTTTTTTTAAAAAAAGGGAAAGATTTTACATAATATTTTGTAAGAATGTATTTGAAAATTGTGCTGTTGTTTTAAACCAGCCCCTTTACGTCTTCGAGCAGCCCGACAATTTTTTCCGGGTTAATTCTACATTTATTAGACTCAAGCTACTAGTATATAAAGGGTCTTAAAATTTTTTAAGGACTTTACCCTGGGGCCCTATTTTTTTTCGAAACTGCAGGTTTTAGGGGTTTTTTTAAAAAATTTTGTTTTTTTTTAATGGGGTTTAATACGGGGGTTTTTTCGGGGAAAGGGCAGAGATTTAGCGGGCCCTTTTTCTTAGGGTTTTTTACCCTGTTTGGGGTAGGGAGATTTGTTGGGGGAAAAAAACGGGAAAAATTATTTTTCTAGAAATTTTAATCTAAAATTGAAATAAAAGGTTTTTTTTATTGAAAGGGTAAACTTAAATTTTTTAAAAAATTATAAAATTTTTTGTTAAAAGAGCTTTTCTGGCACAGGCTTGGCCAAGCTATGTGGTGATCATTCAGTATCTATTGACTACAAATTAAATTTTTGGACTGTCCCCAAAAAAAAAGTATAATATCCCTTTTTTTTTTTGGGTTTTTTTTGCAAAAAAAGAAAAAACCCAAACCCACAAAAAAGCATCTTTTTATCAAAAACCAAATACAGGGGAGCAAATTGAGATAGACAGTAGAGAAATAAACCATGTATAGTAAAAGGTTTACTTGTTTAATAGCAGTCTCTTAAAAAAAAGCAGGGCCCCCCGTTTTTTGGGGGGCCATACACCCTGCTTTTAAAAACAAAACCTATTTTCAGTGTTTTTTTGTTACAAATAGTTTTACAAAAAATTAAACCAAACCTTTGGGCATAAATTTACCTTTCTATACATTTTTTTTTGCAGCATTTTTTCTGGCTTTTTTATTGTTTTAATACAAATCTTTCTACAACTAAATGTTAAAGCCAATAATGAAATATTAAATGGACAACAAACAATCCTTTTTTTTTTGTGTTTTTTTTTTGGTTTTTGGGTCCATGAGTTTTTTTTTTTTACAAAAGTGCAGCATAAAAACACAGATGATTAACACAATAAAATACCCACATTATACATCTAATCTGCCCACTTTGAATGTGTCCTTTTATTAATTTCTTAGGCTAGATATTTATTCCAGACATGTTAAAATTAATTTACTGTTGATTTTCCAAACACATCTGTAGGGGTGTATTTCAAGATCTACTATTTTTTCATTACAGTAATATTTTCTGACATTGCTTCTGATATGCTTCCCAACTATCATCAGATTTTGTCCCCTTGTTCTTGTGTTTATTTTTTTTAGTTAAAAAAAAAATTCCCCCCTTTAACCTTTTTAACCCCCTTTTCCAAACCTTTTAAAACCGCCCTTTTTGACTTGGGGGCCGGTGAAGGTTTTTTTCATCTGCATTTTCATCTTTTCCCCCGGGGGGGTGCGGACATGGGGTTTTGGGGTCCCAAACGCAGCGTGAGACGGGGTTTTGTATTTCCCAAAACCCCTGTTTCCCTTGCCCCTTTTAAATTTCCCGGGGAGGGGGGGAAAAACCCTCACCCTCCCTGGCGCTTAAACCCCCTTGATTGCCGCGGTCGGTTACCCAGCGAAACCAAAAGGCTTTCCCCTCTCTGTCAGGGGAATAAAGGACCCCCCGGTAAACCCAAAAAATTAACCCCGGGAAATTGGCTGCACAGTAAAGCCCTGGAGACCTAATTTTGGGGCCCTCGGGGCTTTTCTTTTGTAAAAAAGCCGCAATCAGGGAAAGACTGGGGTGTCCCCTTTTCCCTAAATTTCCCTGTCCCAAAAGGGGATACAAGATTTTCATTAGAGATGGGGGGGAATCATTCAAAACCCAAAGGGGAATTGGGTTTTGGGAATTTCGGGAAAAAATTTTCCCGATTCTGAACAAAGTCGAAGTTTGGGGGCTTTGCGGGAACGAAGCGTTTTTTTGGATTAAATAAAAGGTTTGCGAGCACTTTGGCTTACAAGGGGCAAGAACTTGGGAGGAAAAAGGGGCCCATACCCTTCATAAACATTGGGGCAGAGATGAAGCCTTTCAAAAAAAAAGGCGGGATTTTTGTGACGCCCACCGACAATATAAGTGGGCGCGCCCGCTGGGAGCTTATCCCCGTTTCCCCAATGTATGATAAGAAGGTGCTGCGCGGCTCCCTTATGATATCCAAAAATAAAAAAATTTTTTTTTTTAAATAAAAAGTGTTTTTGGGGGGGTTTCCTCGGGGCTTTTTTCCCAGAGCCCTTCTTCTGTTTTTTTAAAAATTTTAAAATTTTTGTGGGGTTTTGGGAAAATGAAGTCCAGGGGGCGTCCAATGAAGCTGCTATACATGTTTAAAGCTATCTGCTTTTCCCCGCACATTGAATATCCCGGGTTTTTTTTTTTAAAGGGCCCGTTCCTGTTGTATTCATTTAAAGAAACAGCGTTTTTTCAATTTCCCAAAAACCACTTTAAATTTTTTGGGTTTTATTTTTTTTTGCGCCATTTAGATCCCAGGGTTAAAAAAGCATTGTTTTTTGCTTTTTTGGGCACTAGAAGAAAAAGTTTTTTTAACTCCAAAAAAGCAATTTTTCCCGTAGCATAATTTTTATTTAACCCAAGGGTTTAAATTCAATTTTTCTGTTTTTTGTTAAACCCCAAAATACAAACCCAAATTTTTAAAAAACGCTCAAAGGGTAATTGTTGGCAGATATTTTTTTTTGCGCAATTTTTCATCCAGGGGGGTTAAAAAAAGCGTATTCTGCTTTTTGTGGGGCCGAAAAGAAACGGTTTTTTTTCCCGCTAAAGAAGCAATTTTGGGGCCCGTTTGCATAATTCATAAATGAAGGCTAATTTTTTAAATTTTTTTGTTGTTGGTACCCTAAAATCACGCCCTTTTAACACGCTACAAAGCTGGTAATTTTTGGAGCCCCATTTCTTTTTTCGCCCTTTAGATCCCGGGTTAATTAAAGGGTTTTTCCTTTCTGTTGTTGGGCACTAAAAAAAAACGTTCCTTTTTTCCCCCTAAAAGAAAACATTTTGCCTGTACATAATTATAAACCCAAAGGGTTTAAATTTCAAAATTTTTTTCTGTTGTTGTGTTTCCCAAAATACACGCCATTTTTAAAACCACAAAAATTTTTTTAATTTTTTGGGTTTCTCATTTTTTTTTGCGCCCCTTTCATTTCCCGGGGTTAAATTAAACGTTTTTCTTTCTGTTTTTATCACTAAAAAAAACGTTTTTTTTTCACCGCCAAAGAAGGGAATTTTTTCCTGAAGCAAAAATTCAAACCCAAAAGGGTTTAAATTAAAAAGTTTTTCTGTTGTTGTGTACCGTAAAATACACGGCATTTTAAACCCCGCTACAAAGCTGGTTTAATTTTGGCAGGGTTATCTCTTTTTCCCCAATTTACATCTAAGGTTTTTAACTAAGTATTTTTTTTTGCGTTTATTAAAAAATTAAATTTAAAAATTCATTTTCAACCCCCAAAGAAGAAATTTTGGCTGTAGTAAATTTATATCGAAGGTTAAATTAAAACCCGTTTTGTGCTTTTATATTTATAAAAAAACACGTGGGTTTTTTTAAAAGGCACATACAAGTTTAAAATTTTTTCCCGCCCATCTTGTGGGGCGCAATTTAAAACCCCAAAGGGTTTTCCCCAAACTTTTTATGGTTCATTTGGAGTCAAAACAGGGTGTGTTAAATTTTTCATTTTACAGATATCTTCCCTCAAACGTGGGCTGTACATTTTTGAACAAAAAAGTATTTTTCAGACAGAGAAGGGGCAGGCTCTTCACCTGCAAGTGGCATGGGACAAAAAAATTTCCCGGAGCATTTCCCAAGGGGCAGGCACAGCAAGGGGGCATCGCAGGAGGGGGACTCGGTGAGGCCCAAAAACTGCCGCTGTATCTACGGCCAAAAAGTGACCGCAAAACCCCAAAGGGTTTTTTGATTGGTTTTTACTAGGTCATCCACTTCCTCCCAGATGACATTTCCCCTTTTAAAACCCCCCAAAAAAAAACCCCCGCCAAGTGTCGGTTTGGGAAACCCTCAGACACAAAAAAATTTGTTTTGGGTTTGGGCCCCCGGGGTGGGTCAGCGGCCCCAAACCCTTTCCCTTTAAACCCCCCTCTGTCCCATCTGGTTCCCCCCAAACCAAAATTTTACTAAAAAGGTCTGGGCTCGCGCCACTATAAAAACCCAGGATGAACAATTTGAGGGGGGCAAATCCGAGCTACTTGGGACGAAAAAAAAATGGGGCCAATATTCCCCCCTTCTTGGGATAGGCGGCAAAATATTGGAAATGGGAGTGGGATGGGAAGCCATGTTTTTGAAAGGGGGCCCCTCTGTTAAAAACCCAAAACCCTTTTTGAAGGAAAAGCAGGGACATGAAAAACAAATTGATGGGGATGTTAGCCGGGCCCCACTTTTGGGAAACCAAGGTTTAAGCAAGGGCTTCAAACACGCAGGAGAAGAGGGCGTAAACTTTCCGGGGCCCCGGGGGAAACGGGGTCACCGCAAGTGGGGTTGGGGTGGCCCCTGAGTCAACCCGAAAATAAACGGGCCCAAAGGGGCCCGGGGTAGCAGCCCCCGGGGGCCCCCGGGAAGAAAACCCAAAATTTCCCGGCCAAAAAAGTACGGCAAGGGGGGTCGCGAAAACAGCGGCGCAGTAGTTTATTTAGTGCAGCGTTGGCGATAAAATCCGATATCGGCGGGGGTGGGCCCTTTTTTGCAAGACACCGGAGGAAACCAATATGGGGATATGTAGAATCTGTGGGCATAAAATGAAGCAGTGGCCCGGGACCCAATTTTTTGGGAACCCCAGCCCTGCGTTAAAAACATGCCAAACTCACCCTTTGGGGGCCTGGAAAAAACGTTTGGGTCAGATGTGGTTTGGGCCATTTCCCCCGCCCCAGCAACAAAACAGCAAACCCGCGGCCATTGCAGCAATTCAAAAGGATCCCCCCAAACCCTCCGAAAGGGGCCCCCTTTCTCTTTGCCATATCTCCCGGTCCAGATGCCTTTTGTTCCCCCGCTACTCATGGCCCCCAGCAGTCATCCCGAGGCAAATTTCAAAGAGACAAAGTAAAGCATCCAACCATCCAAGGGGCAGCAAATTTACCCCTGGGTCCTGTTCAAATTATGGTAACTGCCCGTCCCTCCCTTTTCCAAAAAGGTGGACTCTTGCAAACCCTTTTAGAAAACTAATGGGGTTTTGCCCAGCCGAGATGGGAGTTTTCCAAAACCGTAATTTCTTTTCCAAAAAAGGGGTTAAATCCAAACACTTTCCATAAAAATGTAAACAGAAGGTGGGCCCCGGGCCTTGGCTTTTCCCAAATTTTTCCAAGGTGCCCGCAGCGCCGGGCCCCTGGAGCTGTAAAAAAACGATCAGGGCCCCGTTCATGTCCTTTTTGGCCCCCTGGGTGAAGTGCTTCCCTTTCCCCGGGACACCAACAACTTTGGGAAAAAAAAACCCGCTTTCTCATCCACGTTTCAAACTGCGGTCCTGGGGCCAAAGTTCCCCCTCCCCTTCCCCCCCACCACCATCCAGCCTCCCACAATAATGTCCTTTAACCACATGGTAGGGCCCCGCGGGGTCACGGGAGTTCTACACCCGGGTTGCCTTTGGGGAACAAAAAACCCCAAAGGGGGGGAAAATGCTCCGCGTATGCAGCAAGAAAAACGATGGTGGCTTTTTCCCGCCAACGCAAACGGAAAAATGGTGATGGGGGCAATTGGGGGTAACATGGTTCCCCCTTGCACTGAGGAGGTAAAGGCCCCTGCAAAGGCCACGTTTCAATCTTTGGGTTTTGCAAAGGTTTTTTGAAGGGCTCTAACCGATCCCTTTAGAAGATTCTGAAAAAAGGCCCGGGAAAAATGTGCATGCACTTCATCCATTCCCACAAAGCCCGGAAAAACCCTCCTCGAGTTGCAGCGGCAGAAAAAGGGCCCCCCCCAAACACTCGTATGCGATGTTTTCCCACCCAAATTTAATTCCCGCCCCCAATGATGGACCCAATTAAATTTAAAGGAAAAAACAAAAAAAGGGCCCTTAACGATTTTTTGATATCCAGGCGGACAAAAGGGGTACTCCCCCCGGTAACTTTTGGGTGTCAGCCAGTTGGGACTCTGCGTGACACATGCCATTTTCTGAGGCCATTCGAGGAGGCAACGTTTTTTGTCATTCCCCGGACTATGGGGTGAATACCGCCCTTCCCCTGCTTTTATGTCCCGGGAAAAGTTTCTGAAAAATCTTTTTGGGCAGGGGAAATGGAGACCCTGGGGACCCACATCTCAAGGCCCCATGAGTCCGGGGGGGAATGAAATGAAGGGGGAGGGGAGGAGGACATTGGGAGAAGAAGGGTTGTTTGGTGAAATGACCCAGGGGACAAGAGAGGAGGAGGAGAAGCTTCTGGAGGAGGGAAAAAAGGGATGAGGAAGACGGGGGCAAGGGTGACCCCAACACCATGGGAGTATTCAGAAAGGAAAATGGAGGCAGGGAAAAATCCCCCGGGGTTTTAATTTTCAGATGGCCCCAGCATGCCTGATTTGCCTGGGTAGTGAAAAGCCGAATAGTCACCATCCAGCAAGGGATTACCTTCTGGCTCTCCCCCCCTTTTTACCCCCGTACTGGGGCCCAAAAAAAGGGGCCTTTTTCCCCGCCCGCGAAAAGGACAAAACCCAAAAACTATAGGGAAAAACCCCTGTAGGGCAGTTGGGCCCCTGCCTATGTGCCGGCCTCGTCCCTCCTCTGACAGGTCGGGCCGGGGGGGGTTTTTTCAGCGCCCCAAGTATACTTTCCGGGGGCCCCCCCCTCCTGGGGGGGGAGGTGGGGGGGGTTGGAGCAGTAACCCCGCCCCCATCAGCAAACAACCCAATCTTGGGCCTGGAGTCACTGGGTGAGCAGCTTCCTTCACCCCCCAAATGAGGGGGGGCACTTTGCCCGCAGCAGCAAAACAGACTTTGGGGCAGACCCCGAGCCAAAAAAGGTGTTTTCCTACTTTGGGCAGCACTCCCCCACCCCCGTTAGAAGATCCGCTGGACTACTGGGCAGCCAAAATGGATGTGTTGGGCCGCAACTTGCCGAGTTTGAGTTTTGGAGGGAAACTGTCCTGCCCGGCCAGTGTGTGGCATCAGAGCGGGTGTTCAGTCGGCGGGGGACCATCGTTTACCCAAGGAGAACCCGCTTGTCCCCGGGAAATGTGGAATGACTGACCGTTGTCAAAATTAATCAGGCGTGATCGGCCAAAGGATTTCCACACCCAATGCCTTAGGCGTCAGACTACATCAAGCCATGACGTCTCACCCAAACTATGAGAAATGAGTCTGGGTTTCGAAACTACCTGCCTCAGCCACTTTCTGATTTCTGCCACCGCCTGTGACACACATCTGCTGACAGTTTTCTCCATCTGCCTACACCACCTTTACCAGGGACTGGTATTGCCACCCACCCCCACACTCTGTCATTGTGCCACTCTATGACTCACTGCTGCTGGTGTTGCTGGTGCCGTGACATCCACACTGTGTCATTGTGCCACTTTTCTGACCTCATGCTGCTGCTGTTGTTGCTGCTGCGGTCACCTCCACACCCTGTCATTGTGCCATCTCTGACCTCATGATGCGCTGCTGTCACCTCCAAACTCTGTCATTGTGCCACTCTGTGGCCTACTACTGTTTTTGCCACCGACAGAATGTCATTGTGCACTGCCTGACATCATGCTGTGCTTTTGGCTGCTGCGTAACCTCCCACACTCTGTCATTGTGCCACTCTGTGGCCTAACTACTGTTTTTGCCACCTCCAGATGTCATTGTGCCACTGTCTGACCTCATGCTGCTGTGGCTGCCGCGTCACCTCCCCACCCTGTATTGACCATCTCTGACCTCTGCTGCTGCTGCCGTTTACCTCCACTCTCTGTCATTGTGCCACTCTGTGGCCTACTTTCTGTTTTTCCACCCAGAATGTCATTGTGCCACTGTCTGACCTCATGCTGCTGCTGTGGCTGCTGCCTAACCTCCACCTCTGTCATTGTGCCACTCTGTGGCCTACTCGTTCTGGGCCACCTCCCGAATGTCATTTTTGCCACTCTCTGACCTCATGTGGGTGGCTGCTGCCATCACCTCCACACCTGTCATTGTTTCCCCCCCTGAAACCCCATGCTGTGTGCCGTAACTCCACTCTGTCCCTTGTGCCACTCTATGAGGGCCTCTACGTTTAGTTTTGCCCCGAAGAATGTCATTGTGCCACTGTCTGACCTCATGCTGCTGCTGTGGCTGCTGCCATGACCTAAACACTCTGTCATTGTGCCACTCTGTGGCCTACTCCTGTTTTTGCCACTTCCAGAATTTGTCATCATTGTGCCACTGTGCCACTCTCTGACCTCATGCTGCTGTGGCTGCTGCCGTCACCTCCACACTCTGTCACTGATGTTGCCACCTGAGCCCTCAGCTTGTTTTTTTTCCAGCTGTCGCTGGTATGACATTATCAGGCTACATTCCCGCTTCAGTTTTTTGGTCAGTTTTGCCCTCTTAAGTGTCCAGGGAATTTGATAGTGAAGCGATTCTAAGAGCGGCGGCAGTCATCTGCGTGTCATACTAAAACACAACATTGTGATTCGTCCCGAAGCAATTCGGACCGAAACGAATTTTGTCCGTAAATTCAGCGAAGTCACCGAATCGAATTTTTGAGAAATTCGCCCATCTCTAATTATCATGTATAAGCATATACAAATATGCTAATACATTACTAAGTGTAAAAAAAATTTACAACAGTTATCCTTTCATGGAATTTTTCAAAAAGTAAAAAACATAAAAATTGTAGAAAAAATAAATAAAATAAATAATAAAATAAAAATAAATATTTAATAAAAAATAATTGTGCATACACACATAAAAAAAACTACACATATTAGGTATCCACACGACCGTAATAACCTGTAGAATTAATCTAATCTAAAATTTGAAAAAAGATTTGAAAAAAATTCTGCAATCATTTATGAGTGAAGTTAAACTATTCCCCCAAAAAGTACAACTTGTCCCGAATAAAACGAGGCCTCATCCCAACGCGTCATTGAAAAAAAAAAAAAAGGTACGACGTTGAAATGCAAGAAGGCAAAAACTCATGCTGGTCATTGAGGGCCACATTTATAAAAACTGTCTAGGTCTAAAACTCACTTTGCTGCCCATAACAGCCAATCAGAGCGCCCCTCTTATTTCAATAGTTCTCTGGAAAAATGAGAGGAGCGCTCTGATTGGTTGCTATGGGCAATAAGGTGAGTTTTAGACCTAGACAGTTTTCATACATGTGGCCCTAAGTATTTTTCAGGCGTTTGGCTTAATGGGTTATTCCCTTCAGGCCACAGCCAGTTTTGGACCAAAAGACAGAGCCCCATTTTTCAAATCTGACATATATCAATTTATGTTGGAATAACTTTATCATACTTTTACCTATCCATGTGATTCAGAGACCATTTTCTTGTGATGCATTGTGCTTTAGGTTAGTAAGAAATTTTTGTCCACGCAATCTTTGTCTATTTGTGAATAATACCAAGATGTTTTGAGTATTTGGAAATATTAGCAAATTTGAAAGTTAAAAACTGTCTCCATCTAAAATACATAGTTATTCCACACAAAATTGTTTATAATTAGCATCTACCATATGTCTACTGTATGTTGGCATCATTTTTAAATGTCTTTTAATTTTTTTTACAACAGTAGGAGGCATATTAATTTCATAAATAATTTCACATTTTCAGGAAAATTTGCAACACAAGTTTTTTTCTAACAACCAGTCCTGTTCTGATGTGACTTTGTGTTGCCTGTATGTTAGACACCCCCATAAATTACTTCACCTAAGAAACTGCACCCCTTAAACTATTTAAACATTTTTTTTAGGAAGTTTAACCCTTTGGGGGTTTCACAGAAATTAAAGCAAAGTGGAGGTGAAATTTCAAAATGTTATTTTTTTTAAGATTTTCAATTTTTATCCACTATTCACTGGTACACAGGAGATGGTACCAGGGAAAAGCAACTCAACATTGATTCCCCCGTTTCTGCTGTTTTTTAGAGATATCCCATATGTGGCCCTAACATGCTGTCTTACTCACTTACAAGCCTCAGAATAGGAAGAGCATATAGTTGTAAAGAGTCACGCACACCTAAAGGGGGAGAAAAGTGGGTGCCAAGGTGGAGCCGGATCAACTAGTTCACGTACAAAAGAGAGTTTGTCCACCGCACACCAAAATAGTATATTGCAAAAATCATTTATTCATATAAATCTGAGGCATGAATAAAGGTTAATGCACCAAAATCAACCATATCGTCAAACAAATGCTTTACAGAAAAAAGATATATGATTTACAGGGGATTTTTTAATAAAGAGAAAAGATGTCCTCATAAACTTTTTTTCATTCTCTTTATGAAAAAAATCCCCTATAAATCATATATCTTTTTTCTGTAAAGCATTTGTTTGGCAATACGGTTGAATTTGGTGCATTAACCTTTATTCATGCCTCAGATTTATATGAATAAATGATTTTTGCAATATACTAATTTGGTGTGCGGTGGACAAACTCTCTTTTCAGAATAGGAAGAGCACTTACAGGATTTTGGGGTCTCATGTTCATTACAATTTTCTTTAGGCACCATTACAGGTTTGTGGACCCCCTAAGGTGCTAAAACTTAATAAACAACCCTAAAAAGACCACATATTGGAAGCTAGACCCCTAAGCACATATATCCAGAGGTGCAATGAGTATATTGACCCCATAAGTGTTTTACAGATTTTTTTAGAATTAGGATGGGAAAATTAAAAAAAAAATCAGTGGCAACGTCCGATTTGAAATAATTCTGGAAGAAAACAGAAGACTGATGGAGAGTGAAAACGGTACTGTCATGTTTGCGCCATCTGGCCCTGGTCGCCGGCCACGGCCGCTGCGACCATAACTGCGGCTTGTTTCCTGTGTGTGAACACTTTCTCTTAGTCCGGATCTTTATTGATTTCTGGCCAACGCCCTTGGCCAGGAATCCCCCAACACTCCTAGGGGTTAATCGATTCTTGGTGATTGACAGCTTCTGCTTTCCTATCCCTTCTGCCTGCTTCCTCCCTTCCCTATTTATAGCCACCGCTTCCTTCTTCCTTTGCCTGGTATAGCTATTCTGTACCTGTAGTTAGCCTTCACCTTTTGGATCTTCTGTCCCTTTTGACCTCTGCTTGTGTTTCTGGTGTCTCTTTGTCTTACGATTTTGTACCGCGCTGCCCGTCTTGTTATCGACTTGGACCGTCCGACTACTCTTTTGTGTTTTGTGTCTGTTTGTCTCTGTCTGTGTGCACTTGGCTCAGTGCAGTGTCAGTCTTCTGGTTGGGGCCAGCCTGTTAAGGAGTCGGGTTCCCCAAAAGGCAGGGACAGAGGTTGGGGCGAGTGTCAGGGCCTCACTTGTCTGTATCTTTGGGTGCGTCCCTGACTACCCCTGACAGGTACAATTCTGGATCCTAGGTGAGAGGGAGACAATTTGTAAATCATATGTGATTATGAATCTGTATGGTAGCAATATTCATTTTAAAAGCAGATAATTTATTTTAAAAACAGCAAATGTTTTTCCAGATTTTGTAAATTTCTGAATTTTTTTCAGAAATAAACACAAATCAACATTTAAGACTAAAATAAAGTATAATGTGTCACAAAAACAATTTCAGTATCACTTGGAGAATAAAGAGCATCCCAAAGTTATTACTATATAACAGGACACTAGGGGCGACATGTATGATCGGGAGTTGCGCCTGTTTTCTGGCGAAAACTGCGCTTCACCGGTCCGAATCCCCTGTCGGACACAGAGATGAGATCTTAGGCGCAATCTTCGCCACTTTCGGCTGCACCTAACATGAAGGGCCGTACAATGGGCGCGGTGTGGGCGTTCTGGGGAGGGACGCACCACATTCGAATACTCCGAGGCATGTATTATCGCGGGTCGGCAAAGTGCGGCGCATTGCAGCTCCGACAGGCAGACCTAGTTGAATGTGGTCTACCTGAACCGGAAGAGGCGAAATGAAGCGAGAACGTAATGGAATGGGGCAAAATGTGCTCTTGGTCGACTGTTACAACAGTACACTAATAAAAAAGAGTTGTCTAGAAAAAATTTTCATTAATATAGGTGAATATCAAAGTTGTCTAAAAACGATTAAATGTATTGAAAAAGTGGATCATTTAAAATTAGAGGAAAAATATATAAGATCGCAAAAGAAATAAATCTCAGCTCTCAGCTCCGTGAGGCATGGAGTATGATTACAAAAATCGTTTTTATTAGGTGTAAAACATTATCTGAAAAAGAGCTAAAACCTTCTAAAAACATACTTCAATCAAACACTAAAAACACATTAGTCGCCGTCACTGGCGCAACATCAGGAATTGGGATATAGAAAATTGCCGGGAAATACAGTAATTCAATTCTGTAAGCTCTTCTCATTGATCCGCAGAAACCAGTCAATCAGAATAGGAGCGATAGTGACCCATTATAAGCTATGGAGTAGTGTTGACCAATCAAATGAAAAGGCGGGACAGTTAAAAATACAGTAAAAAATGAAGAAAAGAGCTGATTGGTTGAACTAGCGGGGGCTTGGCTATCCCGGCCAATGAGAGCGCGAGCTACTTCTCATAGAGTTCTATGGGGAAAAGAAATCCAGAGCGAGCTCTGTTTGTGATTTCCTCAGTTAAAAGAGGCGCGATTATTTGGGCCAATGGGACAGCGAGCGACGCTCTTATGGGTTTTCTAATGCAATCTATAATAAAACTGTAAATGGCAGAAATAAAATGATAAGACTCACGAAATTGTACCGATCTCTATATAAAATGAACAATAATATGGGTGTAATGAAAATAAACAAATAAATATGAATTCAATGAATTCATTTTTATTTCTTTATTTTCGTTACACCCATATTATTGGTCATTGACTAACGAAAATAAACAAATAAAAATGAACTCATTGAATTCATTTTTATTTGTTTATTTTCGTTACCCCTATATTGCTGTTCATTTTATATAGAGATCGGTACAACTAAGTGGGTCTTATCATTTGATTTCTGGCATGTACAGTTTTATTATAGATTGCATTAGAAAACCCATAAGAGCGTCGCTCGCTCTTCCATTGGCCCAAATAATCGGGCCTCTTTTAACTGAGCCAATCACAAACAGAGCTCGCTCTACATTTCTTTTCCACATAGAATTCTATGAGATAAGTAGCTCACCCGCTGATTGGCTAAGCAGGACGAGCCCCTCTTCCCCCCAACCAATCACAGTACTAGAATATTTCCCATAGACAGTAATAACTTTTAGGGCGCCCTTCTATCGCGCCCTTCTTGCTACACTCAAAATAGACGAACTACATATGATTGGTGGATTCATATCTGCCGCCTGGTTTCAACCAATCAGCTCTTTTCTGCCTTTTCTGTATTTTTAACTGTCCCGCCTTTTCATTTGATTGGTCAATACTACTCCATAGGTTATAATGTTTCACTGTCGCTCCTATTCTGATTGGTTGGTTTCTGCCGACCTATGAGAAGAGCTTACAGAATTTGAATTACTGTATTTCCCGGATATTTTCTATATCCCAATTCCTGATGTAGCGCCGGTCACGGCGACAAACGCGTTGTTAGGGATTTGAGTGATGTATGTTTTTAGAAGGTTTTAGCTCTTTTGAAGAGAATGTTTTACACTTAATAAAAATGATTTATTTACTAATACTCCATGCCTCATGGAGCTGAGATTTCATTGCCCCCATCTCTCCATAGACTACAATGGGACAAAGTAGCTTGCGCTCTGATTGGCCGGGATAGCCAAGCCCCCGCTCGTTCAACCAATCAGCTCTTTTCTGCCTTTTTTACGGTAATAAGAACTGTCCTGCCTTTTCATTTGATTGGTTAATACTACTCCATAGGTTATAATGGGTCACTGTCGCTCCTGTTCTGATTGGTTGGTTTCTGCCGACCAATGAGAAGCGCTTACAGATTTTGAATTACTTTCTTTCCCAGCTATTTTCAATTTCCCTATTCCTGATGTTGCACTGTTATTGATTTTTGTTAGTGATTTTATTTATGTATTTTTTTTAGAAGGTTTTAGCTCTTTTTCAGATAATGTTTTGCACCTAATAAAAACGATTTTTTGATTCATACTCCATTCCTCACGGAACTGAGAGCTGATATTTTTTTCTTGAGCGATCTTATATATTTTCCCTTTAATTTTAAATGATCCACTTTTTCAATACATTTAATCGCTTTTAGACAGCTTTGATTTTTCTCTTTATTCATTCATTCATTTGAAAGACAACTCTTTTTGCTATTCACTAACATGTTTAATGATTTCTCGCTATTTTCCAGTCTGTCTCGAATCAGAATACATGTTATGCGCAGTCCTTCTGCGCCTAAGTCCCGCACTGTGCCTCACACACTGGCGAGACGCAGGGGACTTTACACCGCATGTATGAGCGCACCTCGGGCGCCGACATACATGAGGCGCAGTTTTCACGTTCGAGTGCTCGAAAACGGGCGCCCCGAAGCGCCGATCTCCATACCTGTCGTCCTAAATTTGAAAAATGTTGTTGCATCCTGAAGGCCAAAATAGGCGTTGTCCATAGAAGGGTTTTCCCATTTACAAAAACATAGGTCAGTCGAAAAATCTTGCTAAATTCTTACAGTCAGTACTGTATTTGAACATGCACCTCTCCAAGTTTGCTTTCTTTGGTGTGCCCTGCGTAAAAATTGCATTGTTTGAAATCCATTGTTGGCGGTAATGTTCACCGACAGCATTTTCATTGTGTGGTCATTCAAGTAGACCCATCTGTTGTACATTTGTCCTAAACACAGACCTTGAGCAATATATTATACTAAGCATGTTCTAGGTGAGACCATGAGAAACGTTGACGTTAGATAAAACGTGTAAAAAGTGCATGAAAATTATGGCAATTTTTATGAGCTAAAAAAGCACAACAAAAAAACCTGTATGTGAAAAAGGAATAATACAAGAATTTGGTGTCAATTTACTATAATAGCATAATGGTATCTTTTTAATATTTACTATGGAAATAAAAAAAATAAAATAGTGCAATGTGTACGAAATACTGAAATCAATTTCCATGTGTGAAAAGTGCCTTTTGGGAAACAGAATGAATGTTTCAGCAGAGACACATTGGGTACAACAACCTTATAATCAGCATGTGTTCTGTTCAGATGGCAGTTGCTGAGCAACTGTGGCATTGTCAAAGCAATGGCTTTTGTACTTAACAAAAAATCATTAGCTGTACATTTGTAAAAAATACAATTATTTTTAACTTTTCTCTTGGCACAGATGGTCCCAAAAGAACATCATGCTCCACGGTGAAGCATTTTAATTCCTGTTTTGTTTGCTGCATCCACAAAAAAACTTCATTTGAGTGCTTTCCAACTATCAGATAAGTTTGCATTGGCCCATAGACAGCAGTCAAATACAATGATGTGCGCATTTTTTCCTCTACAGTGATGGCTGTTTACGCTAGCATTTTTGTAGTATGTTAAAGGGGATAATGGATTTTTTAAAAAACTGACAATGAGGGATCAGATGACTAAGGGCCTTATGTATGAAAACTGTCTGGCAGTAAGACTGTCTTTGTTGACCATAGCAACCAATCAGAACTCAACTTTCATTTCATATAGTGCTCTGAAAAAATAAAAGCTGAGCTCTGATTAGTTGCTATAGGCAACCAGATAGTGTGACCTATATAAATTTAAGATGTCTGCATTAGATACAATGGGCGACATGTATGAAGATCGGTGCGTCGAGGCGCCAGTTTTCATGCTTTTTTTTGTGAAAGCTGCGCCTCATTTATGTTGGCGCCCGAAGTGCGCTAATAAATGCTGGCGGAAAGTTGCCTGCACCTCGCCTGTGTGTGAGGCGCATTGCGGAACTTAGGCGCAGAAGGAATGCGCCTAACATGTATTAATTTTATAGACCGGCTGGAAATCAGAAATAAATCATTAAGCATGTCAGTGAATATAAATTCTGTTTGGAGGACCACAGGTACCAGCAATACCTGTGCTGTGCTGCCTTTTGTTGTATATACTGAATTGCATTAAAGTTGAAAGCAGCCCAAATACATCTAAAATTGTTGGTATGCAAAATGTTTCAGAGCAAATTTGCGGACAAAAATCCGTCCTGAAATACATTTCAAATACGTTTCACAAAGTGTGGCACGTATTTCGGGTTGGAAATACATTCCCCATTATTTACTATGGGGTTATCCCGACGAAAATCCGTCCGTATTGCGCTCGGAAAAACAAGTCTCCGAGCGTATTGTCATTGGAATAACCCCATAGTAAATAATGGGGAATGTATTTCCAACGCGAAATACGTGCCACACTTTGTGACAGCGCATTACTGCGTCCGACAGCGGAGCTGGCACTGTGAGGCACTGTGAGGCGCAAACACTGTGAGGCACTGAAAACACGCGCAAACGCCGATCATACAAGTCGCCCAATATTTGGGACCAAGCAGCTAATATTCTGCATTTCAATGAGTATATCAAGTTTCATTGATTTTATTGAATATAATATTATTTGGTAGGGTGTACTAGTGTGTATCTAGGGTTAGAATTCGTGGGGCCATCCCTGTCGGGGCGATAACTCCGCTATCCGCAGGGAATAATTGTAGGCTTGATACTTTGGTAAGCTTATATGTAACTCCTCTTTATGTTTTCCTGGTTCAACTTTAACGGACAACAAACCATGAGTTATTGCCTACTGCAGCATTTTGCCTATATTATGTTGATGATTGTATCTAATGCAGACATCTTAAATTTATCTAGGTCACACTATCTGGTTTTCTATACCCTGTCTGATAAGACCCTATTTATGGTAAATGTATTTTTGTATTATCTGTATTTATCTATGTGTTTTTGTCTTCATCTGATGTATGGAGATGGTTTTAAATGAGAAATATTAAAAGGTATATTTTATATTGGACCCTGATATTGGTGGCTGTTGTGAAACTTACTCTTGGGTCAATTAGTTTTTTGGATATATTATTTATTCTTCTGTGATTTTAGTTGCAATAGGCAACAAAATAAATTAAGACTATTACCAGATACATTGCAGTTTTGATTTTGTTTTGTTTAGAAGATAAAGGATATTCTAACTACTGCATACAAGTTTCTCTTGGTTACCTACAGCTTCTCTCTGCTCTCTTTCTTATCTGACTGCTCTATAAGCTGCTATCGAACCACGGTGAGTCACTCTCTGATGAGTCTCTAGTTAAAGAAATAGCTATGAATGGGACTGGAACAAGGTATTCTCTTGCCCTTCACAAGTAAGGCAATAGTCGCTTCCCCTCCCCTAATGAAAAATTCAGCTTCATCCATGTCTCTTTGCACCCCCTTTTCTGCCTGGGATGAAGTTGCTCCTTAGCCCGTCATCGTGTCCCTGGCCGGGAATAACGGAGCTGATATGTCAATCACTACTGTAGAATCCCCCACAGCCAAACCAGGAAGTGTGAGTCTGAAGCTGACTGCGGTTTTGTGAAACAGCATAGTGAGAGAACCCCATTAACATTGATGACATTAATTAATGTTAAATATTAAAATAAAAATTGTTAATGTTACACTATTTCGATGGTGTTGACTGGTAAATTTGTGTAGCCACAAAGCAAGCCATTCAAAAACATGAATGTATTCCACTGCATCAAGCCTGCACTGCAACCAGGGCACTGCCTCCATGTGTATTTCCACCCTAATCATATTCATTTCAATGGAACAACTTGCTGCCAAAGTGCATTAAATTAAATTAAAGAGGTTGTTCGGGACTTACAAAAGCTTGTTGGTCCACTGGGGTATGATTAGAAATAGGAAAAAAGAAGCCTACTCACCTCTGTGACGCTCCCGTTCCATCCCAGTGGCCGACCCGTACATTCCGGCTGCATAGTAAACGTTCATTGTTCACTTGCTTTTGCAGTCAATCACAGTCACATGCACACTGAGTAAGGAAGTAAGTAAAAATCCTTAATAAAATGTAGTGTTAGGAAAGTAGACTTTTTTCTTTTTTTTTTTCTTTTTTTTGATAAATCACTGAAAAACCTGTAGCAGCATATTTACAGCTTTTTCTTCAGAAATTTAATATTCCTAGCAGGACCGTTGTGAATTTCTTGCAAATATCTGTTTTATATTTGTCATAGAAACCCAAAACTTGTGTATAGGGCATGACTTGGTCACATCATATGTAGGTATTGTAAGGAAGGTCATTTGATCACCCCTACACACCATTCCAAGTCCTTCCCATTAACACTTAAAGGGGCTGTCTGGGTTATTTTTAAGCATATGACTATCCTTAGCATACTGAATCATCCTGACTCTCCGCCAGTCTTTTGTTTTCTTTCAGTCTTGATACAAACGGTATGCCACTGCAGGGGTCATTGTAGTGTTAGGAATGTAGACTTTTTTTCTTTTTTTTGATAAATCACTGAAAAACCTGTAGCAGCATATTTACAGCTTTTTCTTCAGAAATTTAATATTCCTAGCAGGACCGTTGTGAATTTCTTGCAAATATCTGTTTTATATTTGTCATAGAAACCCAAAACTTGTGTATAGGGCATGACTTGGTCACATCATATGTAGGTATTGTGAGGAAGGTCATTTGGTCTCCCCTACAAACCATTCCAAGTCCTTCTCATTAACACTTAAAGGGGCTGTCTGGGTTATTTTTAAGCATATGACTATCCTTAGCATACTGAATCATCCTGACTCTCCGCCAGTCTTTTGTTTTCTTTCAGTCTTGATACAAACGGTATGCCACTGCAGGGGTCATTGGCTTATACCCTCATTGGGATGTAAGTGCTCCAAACAGTGATGTCAGCCAGTGGCACATAGTCATGACATCAGTGGCTGCAACAGTGACATCTCATTAGAATTAAGACCGGAAGAAAACAAGACTTCAAGAATGTTGCAGCCCTGGATCCTAGGTATGAAGAGAGATGAGTATGTTTTTATTATTATTATTATTATTATTATTTACAAAAGGGCAGCAGTTAGCTGGTCTGGTGTGTAGCACTCAGGAGCTAGACATTTTGTTGTCTACTATATGCAGTACTATCACAGCCTCACAGACATTGTAGTAGCTCCCTAGCAGAACAAATAAATCCAGCCAGCGACACAGAAAGGCAGATGACGTTGTCAGGACAATCAAGTTATCTAGGGACTGAGTAGTGCTAGTATTTAAAGTAGAGGTTCTGGACAGGGTCGGCATCTACCCTATGGTTATAAGTTTAGGAGAAGATAGCTTTCCATTTTTTTTAGCATACTGTTTCCCTTTAAAAAAAATGAAAAAGAAAACCCTTATACTCACCTTTACTCTCACTACGGATCCAGTGCTACGCTGCCCTTACTTTCCAACTCATTTGTTTTCTCCCTGTCTTCTTCTGGATGGGACATCATTGCTGCAGCCACTGATTGGAAGTTAGCACTCCAAATGGTGATGTCAGCTAATGACATGTGACCACTGCAGCCAATCAGCAGCAGCAGTGACGTACTGTTCAGAAAGAGGGATGGAAGAAAACAAAAGACCAGTGGAGAGTGAAGATGGCACATTGCTGGATCTGTGGTGAGCGGAAAAGGGCAGCAGTACCCAAAAAATAAAATTATATGTATGTATATGAATCCTATATGCCTATATGAATCCTGGCTTACAAGGTTACAGGAGATTTACTTGTATTTGTTCTAGATCCACATACTATACACAGAAAATCCACACCAAAATGCAGTAAATTAAGGGGATTTTTTTCTGCAATTTACATGCAGGAAAAGAAAAAATGTTTTAAGAGTGTGCTGTAGAAAGGAAAATCTCTAGCTTGCCTAGTTTTTTTCAGGTTTGTTGTTTCTTGTAATTTAATATATAAGGATTTATGTGAAAGTATTCTGGATTTTGCTGCAGTAATACAGAGCATGCTCCCCTATGGCTCCTCATGGAATCAAGGTCACATGAGATTCTTCTGCCTGATGTGTGGTACCCAAAGGTAAATGTAAATTTACATAATAGTCAGTTATGAGCAGTCCTATGCCTTGAGAGCCTTGCCTGAGCAGAAAGAAAAGCTCCTTTGTCCTATCCTAATGGAATGGTAACATTCTCCTATCTAAAAGTTCTGTTGTGTATGCGCCTGTATTTCCACAAATGCATTGGCTTTTTCATATGCTAGCTATGTCTTCCCTTCATATGCATTTCTCCAAATCATGAAACTATTTTGAAAAAGTAGTTTTTTGGCAAAAGCTGTTTTTAGCCACAAATGCAGCAGTGTATAAAGATTAAATATGAATACCTACTCCTTGAGCTGGCCCTGGTTAAATGTGGGATGTAAGCCCTTTTGTAGAGGATTCTACAATATGATAAATTCAGCATTAGGGTGTTTCACACGGAGCATTTTTTTTTTTGGTGCGTTTTTTTTTGTGCAGAAAAACACAGCAATTAATGCTGTACATAAAAAACGCATCCAAAAACGCACAAAACAAAGCTCCCTGTGAAAGCACGCTTCCGGTTGGAAATAATGACACTGTAGTTCCATTACTATAGACACAGTGTAAAAATTCTCAGTAGCTTGTAAAATAAAAATCTCCTTGAAAATAGCAAAAGTGTGATCTAGTGAAAGCTTTCAGTAACATTTTAGACTTGATGACAGGTATCAATAAACATTAATTAAATAAATGTTACTATCTGTTACCTGCAATGAAATCCAGGTGCAGGGAAACCAAATTTCATTTGTGTCAAATGGAACCAAAGTAATTTCCTTTATTTTATCTACAGCACGATGAGATATTTTTAAATGAAGCCTGAAGATGGAGGAGTGCAGATGGCAAAAAGAAACAAAGAAATAGTGTCCTATAATATGATCAAGGTTAACTATATGTAATGTTTTCATTCTGCAGTATTAAATGGAGACAGGCAAACTTAACCACTTGCTCAAGGGAGAGTTTTTGCCCTTTTGTGACAGTCCAGTGTTTGGAATGCTGTTCTGTGAATATAAATCTACATATGTTTTTAATTAATTGGCTAAACTATTACTTTTCTTTCCTGGGGCAGGTAAGCATAACTGTGTGTTATCCAAGTTCTCATCTGAGAATTGAATATAATTGTTTGATGTCTAGACAATCTTCTGTATGTTAGGGCTCGCACACACTGGCATAGAGCCTTTACGGCAATGCACAAAGCCGGTATTACTTTAGTACAGAGCTATACAGGTTCCTCAAATAACATACAGGCTCTGTCACAGAAATATTATTTCCTAGAAGCTGTGACAGAATAAAATCTTAGGGGTGTTCACATGGGGTATTTTGGGCATAATTTCCCTGAAATACGTGCCGAAATACGTCCCAAATTCTGTACAATACAATTGCCTTAGACATCAATGTAAAATACATGGCGTCAGTGCACACCATGTATTTTACTATTGTAATTTTAGCGTGCACCTGAAGAAAAGTGAGATGTCGCTTCTTTTCAGGTTTATGCGTCTGCAATTACTAAAGTATAGGAGGCACAGATGTGCCTCTAGCTTATGCGGCATCTATGTTGTTAAAATTATGCACTTGCAAGCACCTAATTACAACAGTGCAATAAACATGTACTGTACGCACCTCAATACACCGTATGAACCCAGCTTTAGAGTTCTATGTCTCCATATGAAGGTCGATGCACCTCTATGGAAGTCATACTACAACTCTGTACATCCCAGTGCATGAGCACTGAAACACTGCAGCAGCTGATGATTTTCTACAATACAGGGTGATTCAAGAAGGCCAGTGCCTGTAGCCATATTCACATCCATGGTAAATGGCCAGTGACTAAAAATATGAGCAAAATTCACTTATAGTCCATAGCAACCAATTACAGCACAGCTTTCATTTTCAAGAGGCAAATTTAAAATGTGCTTACATAGTGTGGCATAAGATGGCAACACCAGAGCAAGAGAAAGCGTTTTGTGTGTTGGAACTTGCAAGAACGGTGTCTAGTGTTTCAGAATAAGTTTGGTACGTGTGCTCTGCATAGAAACTGCATTTCTACGTTGGATAAAGCAATTAGAAACCACTGGGTGTTTGTCATGGGAAGTCCTGGCTGGCAAAAGACTTTGTAAGAGACAGTGAACATAATTCCAGTCGTGTACAAGCGTAGTCCTAGAAAGTGGACAGGGCTGACTCCTATGGAACTACAGGTGCCACAAACAATTGTATGGCATATCTTATGAAAACACCTGTTACAAGCCATACATATCACATCTTCAGGAGCTGCAACCAGTTGACAAACCGAAACGGCGTGATTTTTGCATTGACTTGCACAGCAGATTGGAAGAAAATGAATTTATTGATAGTGTGGTGTTCAGTAATGACACCAGCTTTCACCTCAGTGGAAAGGTCAATTGCCACAACATTAGAAGTTAGGCCTCAGAAAATCCATGGGTCCTTTCAAAGCACATGCTGGACTCAACCAAAGTAAACCTGTTCTGTGCAATGAGCATGGGCAAAGTCTATGAGCTCTTCTTCTTTTGTGCGGATACTATCACTGGCCACTCCTATCTAAATATGTTAAAGGAATATTTATGCCCCAGACAGAGGAAGATCCACCAAATGTAGTCTATCAGCAGGATTGTGTACCTCCCAATTTCCATTTGGATATTTGTCAATACCTGAATGAAACTCTGCTAGAACGTTGAATTGGCTGCACCAGAAACAACTATTCACCAAAGTTGTTTTGGCATCCACAATTGCCAGATCTAAACATCTTGGATCTTCTTTCTGTGGGGCAACATCAAGAAATTAGTGTATCTGACCTCCCCGGCCACAGGATCTGAATGACTTAAGACAAGGCATCACTGAAAAAGTAGAGTCCATAACTAAAGATATGCAGTCACACATCTGAACAGACGTGGACTACAACCCAGATATCTGCCAAGTCACCTATGGAATTCACTTTGAATATTGATAGTGTATGGATAAAACTTGGATAGCTAATTTGCATTTTAATGTTAATACATTTGTGTTATTTCTCAGTGAATATCAAGGCCATAATTTTGCGCTTATTCTTATTTAATAACTCTTTATATAAGTCTGAAGTCTAGCTGTAAGAGTTTTGCCCACACTGTATGTAATTGTGCACAAGTTGAGGTCTACAGAATAATGGTTTGCTGTGTCCTGCCTGCACAGACTCTTGACCTTAATCCACTCGGGCACCAATGGAATTAATTGAAATAGAAATGTAAGCAGGGTCATGTCAACCATGTACATAACACGCATACTTTTGTGGTTACAAATCCTTAGTGAACATTTTTCTCTACAAGGTGATAACTTTTTGTAGCAGTAAAAAGGTGACATCTATAGTAAGGCATATGATTTGGAACATGTTAGATAATCAGTGAGGGTATATGTGTGTTATATAAAGATGTCCATAGATATTTGGCTATATTTTAATGTTTAGGTACCTTTCTTTAAAAAGGAAAAGGGCATTAAGAATGTAGTGTGCTTCTGTGTGTTCATGGCGGATATTGTATACAGGGCCGCATTGATTAGTGCAAGTTTACTACAGTCCTGTTTTTTGTGTTTGTAAATGAGTGAAAAAAAATCACATGCGATCTTAAAATCCAAAATATTCAGGTGGTTTGTATATAGGAATCATAGCCTGTTCTCTCCAAATATTTGTTAAATTTATCCCTGACTTGTTGAGGAACAGAAGTCCAAAAAACAGCATCAAGAACAAGACGTGTAAAGCCAGTCTCATTTCTCTTGAAAAGGCTTTGGGGGAGATTTAGTGTATCCAAGCAGGTGCAAAAAATTGAGCTGTTGCCTACAGCAACAAGTAAGGTTCCTGCTTTCCGTTTTCAATGGACCCAGGGGCTTCACTACTGGTGCCCCAAACCAGGCTGGGTTCAAGGCCGCTGCAGTGGAGACCTATATACCTACCTATTGGGAGGGGGTCTATAATCCTACCTAATGGGGCCTATAAAGGAACGATGGGTGACTCCCCATCTTCCACTGTAGGCATCTGGCTTTTCTATGATCGAAAAGCCAGTTGCTGTGGGGATTGGGAGACGCCATGCTTTCCTGTATAAACCCCCATTAGGAAGGGAGTTATATAAACCCCTTAGTAGGTAGGTAAGTATATAGGTGCTGGAAAAGTGAGGATTTTAAAGTGTTTGTGTGGTAAAATCTGTAGAAATGAGTTGTGGCCAGGAGAAGTCATCATGGTAGTCTGGGAAGAGGGCAAAGAGAAAGGAAGATGAAGAAAAAGAGTCCCCTATAATATAAGGGGGTGTTAAAAAGATGTTTGGGCAAAGAGTTTTCTTGTTGCCCATAGAACCAATTGGGGCCCCTTTTATTTTTTCAAGCTTTTGAAATAAAAGGGGGAACGTGTTTGGGTTGTATGGGCAAACCAAAAAGTTTGGACAAAAAGTTTTAGACATGCCCCCTAAATATTACTTCAGTGTAAAATTAATTTTGCAAAGGCTAATAAAAACCTTTTTAGACTAATGGCCCCCTTTATGGTGTTTTATACATCTTCAAAGCTGTCACAAATGACTGCGAGGTAAGGAAGAATATATGGGGAATTGGGTAAAATTAGTGCAAGAACATAAATTTTTTTCTCTGAAAAAAACATCCCGCATTAAAATGAAAAAATGCTGTGGAATCGTATAAAAAATTAAAAAAAAGGGTGGGCCCCCGGTGTTTTGGCCCCAGAAGCCCCTGAAAAAACCTGGAAAAGTAGCTAAAATTAAATTTATTTTGTTAAATACAAGTTTTTTTTCCCCTTTGAAAAATCCCCCGCTTAGTCTTCGAATTTATAAATTTAAGTTGCACATTTTTTAGTGAAAATTTTGGGGAAATTTACTTAATGGCATAAAAACCCCCGTTATCTGAAACCATTGAAATAAGGGGAAATAAATTTCCTCATTTATTTTTTTAAGTTTGTGAGTCTTGTCTAGGGCCACAAGGAAAATATCCCTAAAAATTTGTGGCATAATTTAAAAATTTTGAGTAGTTTAAAAGCAGTGAAAAGCAAATAAGGCTTTCAAAGAAATCTAAAAAAAAAGGGGGTAATTGTTAATAAATTAAACTTTTGTGTTGGAACATTACCATTCCTGTTGTGTTTGGCAGAAGGCACAATTGTTCCCCAATGATCATTAATTTTAATTGTTTATACAAGTATTATACTTTCTAAAATTACTGTGAAGAAAAAATATTTACATGCACTCCCCTTGGAAAAATTAATTAAAATAACTTTGCCCCATTATTTAAAAATCCCTATTAGTGTTTTTTTGATGTCTGATGTATATCAGAAATAAAATTTCCCCGAAAATGGTTTTAGTGACAAGGGAACAATTAAAAATAGATTGTCTAAGAAAAAAAAAACGATGAAATATTGGCTACATTAACAGAAAAGAAAAATGCATCGAGTCTGTCATAGACCCAACCCCGTATTTTTATGATTGGTTTTTTTTTTTTACTGGTTTTTTTTGCCCCCATTTTCGTGGTTTTTGGCCCGGCCACATTAAAGTGTTTAAAACCACTTTTGTGGGGGTTTTTTAGAATATGTTTAATTTTTTTTATCGATTTGGTTTTAAAAATAACCCCCAAAATCTGAGTATGGGGACAAGTCGGATTTTATTGATTTTATGGGGATGTTTTTTTTTTTGAAATTCTAAATAGAACCCAAAAAATCCAACTGAAACCCCGGGGTTTTAGAGTGTCTTACCAAACTTGAGTTGTTTTTGGGAAAAAATATTTGCTGAATTAGTAAGTCTAAATCTACACTGAAAGTTTGATATTACACAATTATTTTTCCCTGATTTTTTGTATTTCCCCCCAATATTAAAGTTAATAAGACTAAGACTAATAATTTATTTTGGTTGTTTTTAATCCAATTTTAAAGAAAAGGGAGAAAACGTAAAGTTTTATTTAAACAAAAAGATGGTACAATCTCCCCTTTTAATTACTTTCTTGCTTTTTTAGCCAAAAGAGAAAAAAATTTTAACATAAAAAAATTTTTGAAGTTGGCATTTTTAACTTTTATTAGTAATTTTCCCCGTGAGTTTATGAAACAATGAAAAAAAACAAAGTTGACAGGCATATCGTTTTTTGCTTTATTTATGTTACTTCAGAGTAGGGCAATTAAAACGGGTGAATATTCTTTTTAAATTTTATTCAAGGGGGGTTTTTTGGGATTTTTTATGTGGATCTGCCCTGTTTTTTGGGAATGGAGTTTTGAAAATGTTTTTGCCGTTTTTTCCCTGTACAATAGGGAAAATTTCATTATTCTTATTTTTTAAATTTAATTTATAAAATTTTATTAAAACAGCTTCGGGAAAATGATTAAAACTTAGTTTTGAAAAAGTGTGTTTCAACCCTTTCGGGTGGGACGTGATAGGGTTTTGCGTGGGGTTTTATAAAACCCGCAAGGTGGGGGTTGGGGTTAGAGCAGGGTGGGTTTGGATATGTTTTGTTTTTTTAGAAAACAAATTTTTTTCCAGTATGTGTGCAAATTGGGTTACAAAAATGTCTTTTTGCTGAGAAATAAACAGAAGAGGATCAGCCTTGGGCCAACCAGCAATAAAAAAGTGGCATGGGAGAAGTATTGTAAATTTTAGAAGGGATTGCTTAAATGGGTAAAATGATTTTAAAAATTATGTGAAAAGAAATATCCCAATGCAGAAGAAACCTTTTTTCCCCAACCACAATTTTGGGCCTAGATCTTGCCGGAAGCATGTTAAGGGGGGCCCTTTCTTACCCTCAACCCCCTTTCAAAGGGCCTTGATGCTTTTAAAAAAACTTTTAAAGTCATACCCCTGACAAGGATTTGGGGGGCAGAATACAGCAAAGGCATATTTTGGGGTAAACCCCGACCTAGTGGTGTTTACCATAAGGGCCCTGACAAAGGAGGAAAAATGGAATAATCGTAAACAGGAAACAAAGCCCAAAAATTGAATGGGGTTTTTTACTTTAAATATTCGTAAACACTGTAAGACATAAATATCTGTCAAAGGGGCTGGGGGGTGTTTTAAATTTTCCCTAGGTGGTAGTGATGGGCCCGGGGTTTTTGCAGATTTCTAGCCCTTTTAAAAAATGGCACCGGTTCCCACAGGAAGGGCCCAAGGAAGCAAAGCAAATGGCAAAAGACCAGGAATGTTGAGATGGATATCAAGGGAGGAAGGTCACGCCACCCCTGGTTATGAAAGAAAAAGTTTTCTGGCTACAGTAAATTTTGAAGAAAGGTATGAGGAGACAGAGCAAGAAAAGTTGTTGTGAAGAGAAGGAACAATGTGAAATATCGGGGAGAGAGGAAGCAATGATAAGGAACCCGTCTGTAAGAGGTCGGCCCGGAAGTGCTGAAAGGGAAACCCTTTAGAAGCAGGCAGTGAAGGGGAAAAAAGGGGGGGTGTCCCTGAAAAAGAAAGGGGCAAAGGCTCCGTGAGAAATGAGGAAAAAGGGGGCTTTGGGGGAACTTGTACCTGCTCAATGGTTTTTTAAAAGAAACAGAAAATTAACGCAATTCCCGTTAAGAATATAGGGAATTTTAAATTAGATACCCTTGTGGAATTCACTTTATTTAATATGAATGACAGTACTCACCATCGTGATGCAGTACTGATTGATAAAGGAAAAAGTAAAGGGTTAAGAATACAAGTATAGAAAATAAAAACTGATCCCTTTCTGGGAATTCCCTTTAATTAGGTCCTACTAGACCCAAAGGTCATGTAAAATTAGTATTTTTGGGTTTTAAGTTGAATTTGGTTGCAATAAAGGGTGGAAATGTTTGCAAAAGTAAGGGGTTCCGAAAAAGTCTCAGAGTAAACTCCAATGGATAGAGTTATATATTTCATTTGTATTGGCTTTTTTTATATATTGATTGCAGTTTTAGACCGGGGATATGCAGGTCCCCCCTGCTTGTAAAAAAATGAGTTTGTAAATTTTGGCCCATAAAAGGATACTTTATCCAAATACTTTTATTGAATTATTTTAAAAGTAGACTTTGGTATTACAAAATTGTTTTAAAATCTTGTAAAAATGTAAGAAAAACCCGCAATCGATGTGGATTGCAGTCCCCAATTGGTTACCAACTTGGATTGTACCCCCATTTTGGTTTTCAAGTAATTTAAGCTGATTTAGACAGTGGGGGGGGGTCCGTGGGCCTCTGTGTAAAATACCCCCTTTGGGGCTAAAGGATAGTTTACTATAGGGTCATAAAGGTCCCACTTGAAACTGGGGTCTATCAAGAATCTTTTAAAAAATTAACCCCCTCATGTGGACACCCATATTTTAAAAATTAGCCCCCTTTTTATTAGACAAAAGAGATTCCTTTAGCCCTTTTACCCTTGAACCCCGGTGGGGTCTGTTGGGTTTTTAATGTGGCCAAAAGTTTGTTAAAATATTGCGGGTTGGAAAGAGTATACCCCAAATTTGGTTTTTTAAATTAGTTGTATCCATGTCCTTAGACGCATTAGTTTGTGAAAGGGTTTCCAGCATCCCATCTGCCCTTTAGGGTTCCCCCCTTTTTTTTCAATTTTTACGGGGCACAGTGTATATTACAATTAATTTCAGGGGGCAAGTTAAGTTTAGTTAATTTTAAAGGGGCTGGTGTGAAAAATAAAAAATTTTAAGGCACTTTTTACATTAGAATAAAGGGGCCCGAAAAATTATAAGATTGTTTTCAGAAAATTGTTTTCCCCTGTGACATAAGAATTCTATGGGATCTTGTTTTACAGCTCTTTCTCTCTCCAGTGCTGTTCCTGCGTTATTCCTTCTAGAAATGTATTAAAAATTCAGTCAGAGGGGTGTTTAGGGTTAAAAGTTTAGAAAGGGGTGCGTCTCCCCCGGGGTGATTTGTAACAAAACCCCAAAAATTTTAAAACTGTCAAGATATCCCATTTGGTAATCCCAAATCTGACAATTTAGTAATGAACATCTAGAGTAAATAACAGAAAAAACAACAATATAAAAAAAAAATAAAAATAAAAAATTTTGGGGCATTTTACAGGGGTAATTTGTTGCATTTGCGTGTTTTGTGGCTCTAATGGGCGGATGTGCCCAAATTCGATACCATAGTTTATAGGATCGATTGTACACGCGGGAACAAGTGACATTAATTCTTGCCCCAATTTTGGGGCGCGAGTAATAAAACAATACGGGGGGTGGCCCCTTGCGCCGGGGAGTATGTGGTATTAGGCAAGCCCCCGAAATAAAAATGTATCCGGGCGTTTTGAACGCACCACGTCATCTGTGAAAACCTTATTTCATGAAGAATACAAATATTTACTAGAATACAAAATTCAGGATTGGCAACAAGTGCTCTTAATTTTTAGGGGTAAGTGTTAACAATTTTTTTGGGGGAAAAAAAAAAATTTTTGATTTCATATTTACTTTTTATACTTTAATTTTTAAAAAGTGAAAAAACGTAATGATTTTTTTTTTAAATTTATTAATTTGTTTTCACAATTTAAACATTGTAATGCTATGCTTTTCATTTCTTAAATTTTTTTTTAAAATTTTTTTTTTTTTCAGTTTTTTTGCAGATGAATATATGATTACTTCAATAATACAGAGAAATACTGTAAAAATGTGTAAAAAAAAGTTTTCATTTTAAAAGTTTTACAAATTGCAAAGAAGTAAAACAATACACCCCCCCAAAAGTAAGCCCAAGGCCAAAATACAATAATTTAGCATCAACAGTAACCACTCAATGGTACAAAGAAACATAGCAATAAACATTAATCGTAGATGAGAAAAGCAACAATTATAAGTAAGAATCTTATGTAAGTAATGTTTTATTGGGCTGCAACTGGAACATACACCCCCAAGAACTTTTCCCCTTTTAGTAAACCCCCAAATCCATTCCCAACATACCCCTACAACTATTTTCCAACATCCAAATAACCCAGAAAACACATTAAATCTACACTGTTTGCACCCCCAACCCAGGCATACAGTATTCCCAAAAATGAAAACACCCTACATTTTTTTAAATATGTACTAAGCTTTTTTATGGGACAACACGAAAAATTGACACTTTATACAATGTAAAAAGTCAGTGTACACTTGTATAATATGTAAAATTTGGGTTTCAAAATAATTAACAACAGCCCTCATGTCTAAACCGGACAACAAAATGAGCCACCCCCAAATGAAAAAGGAAAGTTGTGCCCAGTGTAATTTTATGTGGCCCCATTATTTTCCACATGTTAACTAAAGGGATGGATTTTACTAGAGTTTTTTTAAGGTTCCCCTGGGAATCCCTTACCCCCCTACAAATAACGGGCGGGGGATGTTAGGAACTTTTTTTCCTCCACCTTGTTTTGAAGATGCCCCCAAAATGCAATAAGGTTTAGTTTTTGGGGAAATGCTTGGCCAACCCGCACCCTTTTCCCCCTTTTTCTTTGGAGCAAGGGTTTTTTGGAGGGGGTTTGGTGTTTTTTTATGTTGCAATACTTCCCCGGGTTTCCCTTTTCTGAAAGGGGGGGATCTTGCTCGTTCGTATAATAAGTACATTTTGGATTCATGGTTTTTTTCTTTGCAGCCCCCAAAAAGACATTCCCCCGCCCGTTGCTTTTTTATTTGGTGTGCCCAAAACGCTTTAAACCTAAACCAAATACGTTTATTTGGCTAAGACAAGGAAATGGTTAGTAATCCATTCTTAGTTACTTTTTTCCAAACTGTTTCGGGGTTTCTTGTGCCAAAAATTTTGAAGAGGGTTCCTTTTGGAACGACAGAAAGCAACCCCTTTAATCTGCAACAATGAACACATTCTACATCTATTTTGAAAAAACAACTTGATAGGGGTGGATGAGATGGGGAATTTATTTAAAAAGGGAATTCATTTAGAATTTTATGAAAACTTCGGTTTGAACGAAATTTGAAGTTTGGGTCTTCGGGGGGAACGAAGTGTGCCTTTTTTCATTGATAAAAGCTGCGAGCACAGGCGTTACGGGGGCAAAAAACTCGGGGAGGAAGAAGGACAAAGCCGCATAAACATGTGAAGAAAATTGAAGCCAATCAGAGACCGGCGGGTTTTCTGTGACGTCCCCCCCCCACTATAAAAAGTCCGGGCGCGACGCTGGGACTCATCCCGCCTCAACTGTACTGTTTGTTATTGAAAAAACTGATTTTTATCAGCAAATTTTTTGGGGGTGACACCCCTTTCCCAAACTGCTTCTTTTAAACGTTTATTTCTGTTTTTTTTGGGAAATTGGATTTTAAAATCCTTGGCTTCCACTGCAGCGCATATACATTTAAATCTGCTCACAGCAAAAAAAAAAATTAAATTTTCCCAAAGGGGGTCAAAGCCAGTTTCCTGGAAATCTTTTAAAAGGGAAACAGCGTTTTAAACAAAAACAAAAAACCACTTAAATTTTTGGCTGCTCAATTTTTTGGGGCGAAAATTTACATCCGGGGGTTAAATTTAAAGGGTTTTTTTTTTTCAGCTTGTGGTGACTCCAAAAAACCCGCCTTTTTTCCCCACCCCCAAAAATTAAATACATTTTTCCTGTAGCCTAATTCACAAGAAAAGGGTTTTAATTAAAATTTTTAAAACTCTTGTTGTGGCGTGAAAAACACTGCATTGTAACACGCTAAAAAACTATTTGGTTTTGTGGGGTTTCAATTTTTTTCCCAAATTAACACCCCGGGGGTTTAATTAACGTTTTTTTTTCAGTTTTTGGTGACTCCAAGAAACCTCTTTTTCCCCACCGCCAAAAAATATACTTTTTTTCCAAAAGCCTAACCCAAAAAGAAAAGGGTTTAATTAAAATTTTATCTCTTGTTTTGGGCGTAAAAAACACCGCATTGTAAAAACTCCCAAAGCTATTTTTTGGGGTTGGCTCAATTTTTTGGCCAATTTACACCCAAAAGGGTTAACAAATATTTTTCTGCATTGCCCTCAGTAAAAAAAACTTTCTTTTTCCCCACCGCCACAGAAGAAATTCTGTAGCAAAAATTCATATCCGAAGGAAAAATAACCCCTTTTACATTCAGAAAAATACACAGATTTTTTTAAACGGCACATAAAAAGTAAATTTTTTTCCTGCCTTTTGTGGCCCCCCAAATCAAAATATCCAAGGGAAAACCCAACCCTTCTTAGTGGGTTCATTTGGAGTCAAATAAAAGGGTTGTTTTTTTTTAATGATAAACAAAATTTTCTTCACAAACAGGGGGCTGTACATTTTAGAACAAACAGAATGTCAGACAGAGGGGGGGGCGGGGCCCTTTTTCGCCTCCCAAGTGGCAGAGGCACAAATATTCCGGAGCAGGCCCAGGCCCGCAGCACACAGAAGGGGACGTCGCAGCGGGGTTTCCCACTCGGTGAGGCCAGACGCCGCGCATCTAGCGGCCGTTGCGCAAGAAACCCCAAAGGGGTTCTTAAATTGGTTAACTAGCATCCACTTCCTCCCAGATGCCCATCTGAAAACCCCCAGCCAAGAGCGGGGGAACTCAGCCCCCCAAACCCTTAGTTGGCTTTGGCCCGGGAGCAGGTCAGCGGCCCTCCCCTTTGTCCTCAAAAACCGCCTCTATCCCACCCGGGTTTCCCCCCAGCCTAAATTATCTACTATGTTGCTGGGTTCAGCGCCACAATATGCGGGGGATGAAAAAAATTTGGGGGGCATTCAGCAGCTTTTTTGGCAGCGAAGAAAGGGGGGCCAAAAACCCCTTGTTTCCCTTGCAGTAGGCGGCAAAGTAAGATGTTGAAGTGGCGGGGGAGGCTGTTTTGAGGGGTAAAGCCTCTGCTTACCAAACCGGTGATGAGGACAGCAGTAAACAAAGAAACCAAAAATAAGGGAAGATGAAACCCGACCGCATTTGGGGACCCGGTTGAGGAAAGGGGCCTTTCATTATCGCAGGAGAAGAGGACGTCAGTTTGCGGGGCAGGCAGGGGCGCGGGGCCAGAAAGGGGGTCGTGGGGCCCCGTTTTTCCACAGGATAGCACAGTGTGAGGTCAGGAGCCAAGGGGCCCCACGGAGTAAAAAACCTGCTTCGAAAAGCCCAAAGAAATTTTTGCCACGGGGGGCTCCGAGCACGAGGGCAGAAAGCCCCACTCATGGGGGGCGTTGGGGGAAAAATCCGATCCCTGGGCTTTGTGGCAGTTTTTTTGCTAAACACCGGAGGAGCCGAATAGGGGTATATATAGAATCTAAAAACAAAAGGGGAAGCTTTGGCCAGGGAGCTAACTTTTGGCCCCCGGCCCTCGTCAACACATGCACGTAAACCACCCCCGGGGCCGGGAGAAACGTGGCACAATTTGGTTTTCCCAAAACCTGCCGCCGCAGCAACAGCACAGCACACCCGCCCATGGAAACGCATGCCATTCCCGCCAGTCAAGGCCCACCCCCCCCTGCAGAAGGGAGCTGTTTCTTTTGCATCATCCCCCGGGTCCAGATCCTTCCGCCCTCGCTACCCCTTTGGCGCCAGCAGTCGTTCATTTGAGGCAAATTGCAAAGAACAACAGTATGCCCCCAACCACCCCTAAGGTGCAAAGCGACCGAACCCCTTTCCCAAAGTTTTTTGGGGCCTTTCACCCCCCCCCTTTCCCAAAATGGGGACTCTCCCATTCAAAGAACTAATGGCTTTTTGCCAAACCCCGAGTTTGGAGAGTTCCAAGCCGTAATTTCTTTTCCAAAAAGACAGTCCCCAAGAACTTCAAAAATATTAGAACAGAAGGGGGGCCCAAATCCTTGAGCTTATCGGTTTTTTTCCAATTTTGCACGGCAGCGCGGACGCCCTGGAGCGGGTAACTACAGTACATACCCTTTACGGCCCACGGGGTTTTTTGCTTCCGGCCCGGGCACACCAACAACTTGGACAGGAGGCCCATTTTCTCCCTCCACGTTGTCAAACTTTGGTTTCCCGCCGGGGTCCGCCTTTTCCCTTTCCTCCACCACCAAAAACCATCTCAGCCTCCACAATATTTGCCCATCATCCCAAACATGTGTGGGGCAAAAACCCGTGGTCACGCAGTTCTAAAAACCTTGCCTTGGCGAACAAATTTCCACACAGGGGGGGAACGCTCCGGGGTCAGGGCAGCACCCTCCTCGAGTTGCAGCGGCAAAAGGGCCCCTCCCCCAACACACTCGGGATATCCCTTTTTTTCCCAAAACCCTTTGGGAAAATTCCAGCCGCAATGTTGGCCCCGACTGTATGAACAGAGAAAGGCCATTAACGTTTTTTTTGATATCCAGGCGGACGGGAGACCCCCCCCTGGGGAAAATTTGATGTCGCCAGGGGCAGCTCATCGGGACCCCTGCCCTTTGGGTTGGGGCCAAATTCGAAGGCCACTTATTTGCATCGCCAGGACAACGGATAAATTTAACGCTTTCCCACTGCTTCAATTCCGGGAACGGGATGCTGAAAAATCTTTCTGGGCGGGGGTACGGGAGAGGGGCCGACAACATCCGGGGCCCCACATGAGCCCGCTGGGGACTAAAATTTGGGAGGGGGAAAGGAAACATTGTTTCAGAAGCATTGTTTTGGTGAAATGAGTTGGAAATTTTCAAACCCAGGGACAAGAAGGAGACAGGAAAAGCAGGAGGGGTAAGGGGAGATAAAGGAAAAAGGGAGGCAATGCCCCCAAAAAAAACCGTGGCATTAAAACATTTGGAGAGGGAGGCAGGGACCCCTGGGAGTCACTTGGGGCAGAGGGCCTGCGCATGCGATTTCCCGGCAAAAGACAGCCGAATAGTCCCCAAACCGGCAGGGGGATGACTTCGGGTCCCACCCTTTTGGACCCCCTACCGGCCCAAAAAAAGGGGAAGCCTTTTTTCCCAGCTTTTGAGAGGGGGGAAAAAAACCAAATCCATAGGGAAATCCCCGGGTAGTCTTTTTCCCCGCTGCCTTTTGGCGGCATCGTCCCTCATTTTGACAGGTCTGATCAGGGGGTTTTCCGCGCTAAAAGTACTACTGCCGGGGCTGCCGGGGAAGGTGGGGGTTTCGAGCAGAAACCCATTTCCATCAGCAGCAACCTAAGCTGGAGTCACTAAAGAGCACCCCTTTTCCCCTGCCAATGAGGGGGGCAGCCCCAGACAGAAAGGACCTGGGGGCAAAACCCTAACCAACAAGTGGTGGCCTATTGGACACAACCGCCACCCCAGTTAGAAGTTTCCCCTGGGCTACTGGGGATCCAAACTGATGTTTGGCCGCAACTTGCCGAATTTTCAGGGAAAGCTGTCCTGGGCCCCGGGCCCGTAAGGGGGCAAACAGGCGGGGGTTTTGGGTTTTTTAGTGAGCCCGGGGGGCCTCGGGTTTCCCCAAGGGGAAAACCCCCTTTTCCCCCGGGAAAAGGGGGAACGGAACTGACCTTTTCAAATGAATTTTTGGGGTGGATCGGGCCCGGATTTCCACACATCAAGCCTTAGGCGGGCAGACTACATCACCTGACGCCTCCCCCCAAACGGGGAAAATGAGTTTTGGGTTCAAACTACCTGCCTCAGCCACTATTTTTTGGTGCCCACCCCCCCCCTGAACCCCACATCTGCGACAGTTTTCTCCATCTGCCACCAACCATCTTTACCAAAGGGGCTGGTAATTGCCCCCCCACCCCCCCTCCACACTTTTTCATTGTCCACTGCCCGACCCCATGCTGTTTTGCGTGGGGTGATGCCGGGCCTCCACCTGTTTTCAATGTGCCACTCCTGCCCCCATGCTGTGGCTTTCCCGCCGCCGTCACCCCACCTCTCATTGTGCCCCCTCTGTGGCCACTCCAGTTTTTTGCCAAACCTCCAGAATGTTTAAAAAGGCCACTTTTTTGACCTCATGCTGCTGGGTGTGGGTGCTGCCGTGACCTAGACCACTGTGTCATTTTGCCCTCTGTGGCCCCTATTCCCGTTTTTTGCCCCCTCCAGAATGTAAATTTTTGCCACTGTCCGACCTCATTTCTGCTGCCGCCGTCCCCCCTCCACCTCTGGCAATTTTGCCCCTCTGTGGCCTACAATGTTTTGCCCCCCCAGAAAATTTTATTGTGCCACGCCCGAAACCCCATGGGTGCTGCTGGGCCGGGGACCTACACACTGTGTCATTGTTTCCAATGTTTTTACCTCAAAGCTGCGCTGTGGCGCGCCGTGACCTACACACTCTGTCATTGTGCCACTGTCCCCGACCCAAACTTGGGTTCTGTGGCGTGCCGGGGGACCTACCACTGTGTCATTGTGCCCCCTTTTTCTGACCTCAAGCTGCCCGCTTGGGGGCGCTGCCCTTTTCCTAAAACACTCTTCCCTTGTGCCACGACTGAACCCCAAGCTGCTGCTGGGCCCGCTGGGCCGGGGAAACCCACACCCCTGTTCATTGCCCACTCTTGGTCTATTCCCGTTTTTTGCCCCCTCCAGAAAGTGAATTGGCCCCTTCGACCCAAACTGCGCTGACTGCTGCTGTTAAAACCCACACCTTTCATTGCCCACTCTTTTAGCCTACTCCCCGTTTTTGCAACCCTCCAGAATTTATTGTGCCCACTGCCTGACCTCAACCCTTTTACTGCTGCCGTGGGCCCCCAAACTCTGTATTTTTCCAAAAGGGCCCGACCTCATGGCCGCTTTCTGTTTCTACAGTCGGAAACCCCCACACCCGTGCATTTTGGCCCCCTGTCTGACCTCATCTTTCTGCGTGGCTGTTGCGTACCTCCAACTGTGTCAATTTCACATTCCCCTGTGGCCTACCCTTTTTTTGCCACCTCCAGAATGTTTTTTGCCACTGCCGGGCCTCAACTGCTGCTTTTTTTTGACTGCTGCCCCTGACCTCCCACACCTGTCAAATTTTCCACTGCCCTACCTCATTCTGCTGGGTTGTTGCAAATGCCCGGGCTACCCCACTGTTTTATTGTCCCACCTGTGGGCCCACTCCGTTTTTGCCACCTCCAGAATGAAATTTTCCACTGGCCCCACCTCAAAGCTGCGCTGTGGCTGCTGCCGGGGACTAATCCCCACGTGTCCCTTGTCCCACTCTGTGGCCTAACCCTTTTTTTTTTGCCCCTCCAGAATTTTCATTTTGGGCCCCTGGCTACCTCATGCTGCTGCTGTGGGGGCTGCCGGACCTACACACTGTTTTCATTGTCCCACTCGTGGCCTACCCTGTTTTTTTTCCACCCCAGAAAGGATTGTGCCACGCCAAACCCCCAGCGGGTGCTGTGGGTTTCGCCCCCTGACCTCCACACTGTGTCAATTTTCCCACTCTGTGGCCTAATCCTGTTTTTTTTTCCACCGCCAGAATTTCATTGTGGGGCCCCTTCTGACCTCATGCTGCTGCTGTTGGGTCTGCCCCTGACCTACACCTGTGTCCCTTGTGGGCCCCCTGTCCCGAACCCCCATGCGCTGCTGTGGCCCGCTGCCTTTACCTCCACACTGTGTCATTTTAATTCTCTGTGGCCTACCCCTTTTGGGGTTTTTTTGCCCCACCCTTTTTTCCCGAAGTTATTGGGGCCCCCTGCCTGACCCCCAGCTGCTGTTTTTGGGTGCCCGGACCTCCAACGTTTTCATTGTCCCACTCTGTTTCCTACTCCTTTTTTTTTGCCACCTCCCGAAATTTATTATGCCACTGCCTGACCTCAAAGCTGCTGCTGTGGCGCTCCTGAAACCTTCCCCACGGTCCAAATTTTCCTAAAACCCGTGGCCTACTCCCCGTTTTTTTCCAAACCCCCGAATGTCATTTTGCCACTGTCTTTTTCCCCATGCGCTGCCGTGGCTGCTGCCGGACCTACACACTGTTCATTGTCCCACTTTTGGGCCTAAGCCTGTTTTTGCCCCCTCCAAAAATTTTGAATTTTGCCCTGCCTGACCCATGCTGCCCGCGTGGCTGCTGCCGTGACCTCCACAGTGTTCAAATTTTCTCCCCTGTCACCTACTCCTGTTTTTGGGCCCCCCCAGAATGTGATAAAGCCACTGCCTTTACCTCATGCGCTGCGTGGCTTTCTGCCGTGACCCCAAAAACGTTTCATTGTCCCACTTTTGTGGCCCCACTCCTTTTTTTTCCACCCGCCAAATGCATTGGCCCACCCGTTTTTCCCACCTCATGCTGCTGCTGTTTGGGGCTGCCGTGACCCACACACGTGTCATTGTGCCACTCCCGACCTCATGCTGCGCGGGGGCTGCTGCCGGACCCCCACACTGTGCATTTTCACATTCTCTGTGGCCTACCCCTGTTTTTTGCCACCCCCCCAGAATGTGATTGTGGCCCCTGCCTGACCTATGCTGCTGCTGTGGCTGCGCCCCTGACCTCCCCCACTCTGGGCCCTTGTGCCACTGCCCCACCTCTGCTGCTGCGTGGGGTGCTGCCCCGGGCCTCCCCCACTGTGTCCCTTGGGCCCCCCCTTGTGGCCACAAATGTTTTTTGGGCCCCCATCCAGAATGTAATTTGCCACCCGGGCCGACCTCATGCTGCTGCTGTGGCTGCTGCCGGACCCCCCCACACTGGTCATTGTTTCCCACTCTGTGGCCTACCCGTTTTTGCCACCCCCAAAATTCATTGTGCCACTTTTCTGAAACCCAAAGCTGCTGCCGTGGCTTTCTGCCGGACCACACACTGGTTTTCATTTTCCCACTCTGTGGCCCAGCCTGTTTTTTCCCCCCCCCAGAATTGATTGGGGGCCCGCCTGAAACCCCATTCTGTTCCCGTTTGGGTTTCTGCCGTACCTCCACATTTTGCATTGTCCCCCTCTGTGGCCCTTTCCCTTTTTTTTTTTCCACCTCCAGAAAGTGAATTTTGCAAACCCCGCCTTTACCTCATGCTGCTGCGTGGCTGCCCGCCGGACCCCCCACACTTGGGCATTGGGGCCACTGTCTGACCTCAAGCAGCTGCTGTGGGTGTGGGCCCTGACCTCCACACTCTGTCATTGTCCACTTCTGACCTCATGGGGCGCGTGGCCCGCTGGGCCCTGACCTCCACACTGTGGGCATTGTCCCCCCGTGGCCAAATCCTCTTTTTTTTCCACCTCCAGAATGTTATTGTGCCACTGGCCCGACCTCATGTGCTGCTGTGACCTCCACACTGTGTCATTGTCCTACACTGGGGGGCCTACTCCTGTTTTTTTGCCCCCCCGAATGTCATTGTTCCCCCTGCTAAACCCCATGCTGCTGCCGTGGCTGCTGCCGTTACCAAAACAAATGGGGTCAATTTTCCCCCCTCTGTGGCCTACTCCCGTTTTTTTTTCCACCCCAGAATTTGTTGTGGGCCCCGCCTTAAACCCCATGCTTCTGCTGTTTTCTGCCGTGGGCCTCCAACTGTGGGGCCCTTGTCCCCCCTCTGTTTTTCCCACTCCTGTTTTTTTCCACCTCCCCGGAAAAGTGAAATTTTTCCACTGCCCGACCTCATGCTGCTGCTGTGGCAGCTGCCGTGACCTTTAAAAACTGTGTCATTTTTCCCTACCCCTGTGGCCTACTCCGTTTTTTGGGGCCCCCCCAAAATTCATTGTGCCACTGTCCCGACCTCATGCTGCTGCCCCTGGCGCTGGCCGTGACCCACACACAGTGTCTTTTTTCCCCCTCTGTTGGGCCCATGCCCGTTTTTCCCCCCCAGAATGGATTGTTCCACGCCCCGACCTCAAAGCTGCTGCCCGTGGCTGCTCCGGACCTCCACAGTGTGTCATTGTCCCCCCTTGGGCCTTAAATCCTGTTTTTGGGCCCCCTCCAAATGTATTGTGCCGCTGGCCCCCCCGACATAACGCTGCGGGGGGCTGCTGCCGTGACCTCCCCCCCTCTGTTTATTGTGCCACTGGGCGGCCTCATGAAGCTGCTGTGGGTTTTTTTTTTTTTTTTCCGGACCTCCACACTCTGTCCCCTTTTTCCACTGTCTGACCTCAAAGCTGCTGCTTTTTGCTGCTGCCGTGACCCCACACGTGTCATTTTTCCCCCTCTGTCCTAAAAATCCCGTTTTTGCCCCCTCCAAATGTGATTGTGCCACTCCTGACCTCATGCTGCTGCGTGACCTTCCCCAAATGTGTCATTGTCCTACTCTGTGGGCCCATCCGTTTTTTCCACCTCCAAATGTCAATTTTGGGCCCCTGTCTGACCTCCAAAGGCTGCCGTGGGTGCTGCCCGTGGGCCTACACACGTGTCATTGTCCCACTCTGGGGCCCACCCTGTTTTTGCCCCCCCCCAGAATGTGATTGGGGCCACTTTCCCGACCTCATCTGCGCTGTGGCTGCGCCCGTGACCTTTCCCCAGTGGTTTTATTGTCCCCCCCGTTCCTACTCCCGTTTTTTTTTTCCCAAACCTTTCCCAAAAGTGAAATTTTGCCCCGCCTTACCTCTGCCTGCTTGTTTTCGCTGCCCCTTACCTACACAAATTTGTCATTGTGCCCCTGTTTTGACCTCAAAGCTGCTGCGGGGCTGCTGCCGGGCCTACACACGTGGGCATTTTTCCCACTCTGTGGCCTACCCCCTGTTTTTGCCACCTTTCCCGAATTTTTTTTGGCCACGGTTTACCTCATCTGCTGTGTGGCGCTTTTCCGGGGACCTCCCCCGTGTCATTGTCCCCCTCCTTGGCCTACTCCTGTTTTTTCCACCTCCAAATGTGATTTTTTCCACTATCACCCATGCAGCTGCTGTGGCTGCTGTCCGTGACCCCCCCACCTCTGTCTTTGTGCCACCTACCTCATGGGTGCTGCGTGGCTGCTGCCCCTGCCTCCCAAACTGTGTCCTTTTCCCACCGGGGCCTACTCCTGTTTTTTGCCAAACCCCCCGAATGGATTTTGCCACTGCCTAAATTTATGCTGCTGCTGTGACCCCCCACACTGTTCCCCTTGTCCCCACTCTTGGGCCAAATCCTTTTTTTGGGCCCCCCTCCAGAATTCATTGTGCCACTGCCCACCCAAACTGCTGCCCCTGGCTGCTGCCGTACCTACACACTGGGGTCATTTCCCCCCTCTGTGGCCCCACCCCCTGTTTTTTTTCCCCCCCCCCAAATGTGAAAATTTTGCCCCGCCTGACCCCATGCTGCGGGTGTTTCCGCTGCCCCCTGACCTCCACAGTGTGTTTATTGTCCCACTTCTGTTTGGGGCCCACTCCTTTTTTGCCACCTTCCCGAAAGTGATTTTGCCCCTGCCAAACCCCATGCTGCTGCTTTGGCCGCTGCCGTGACCTACACACTGTTCATTGGGGCCACTGTCCCGACCCCCAAGCTGCTGCTGTGGGTGCTGGGCCCTGACCTACACACTGTGTCATTGTCCCCCCTCTGTGGGGCCCACTCCGTTTTTTTGCCCCCCCTCCCAAATTTTATTGTGCCCCTGGGTACCTCAAAGCTGCGCTGTGGCTGCTTCCTGACCTCACACTGTGTCATTGTCCCCCTCCTGGGCCCACTCCTGTTTTTCCACCTCCAGAAAAGAAATTTTTCCACTATCTAAACCCCAGGGGCTGCTGTGGCTCTGCCCCCTGACCTACACAAAAGTGTCTTGTTCCACTGTCGACCCCATGCCCGCTGCTGTGGCTTGCTGCCGTGACCCTTTACCCCTGTGTCAATTTTCCCCCCTCTTGGCCACTCCCTTTTTTTGGGACCTCCCTAAGTGATTGTCCACTCCTTAAACCCCTGCGGGTGCTGGGGGCTGCTGCCTTACCTCCACACTTTGTTTATTTTGGCCACTGTCCCGACCTCATGCGCTCTGTGGCTGCACCCCCCGACCTCCACACGTGTCATTGCCCAAATCTGTGCCTACTCCTTTTTTTTTTCCACCTCCAAAATTTTATTGGCCCCGCCCGACCCCCCTGGCTGCTGCGTGGCTGCTGCCCGTGAAACCCCCACACTGTTTTTTTTGGGCCCCACCGTGGCCTAACCCTTTTTTTCCACCTCCAGAATGTCATTGTGCCACTTGGGCTGACCTCATGCTGGGTTTCCCGTGGGGTGCTCCGTTTACCTACACACTGTGTCATTGTCCCCCTCTGTTGCCTAACCTTTTTCCTTTTTTTTCCCACCTCCCGAATGTATTTTGCCCCTGCCCGACCTCAAACCTTTCTGCCGTGGCCCCTTTCCGTGACCTCCACCTGTTTTCATTTTCCCACTACTGTGGCCTACTCCGTTTTTGCCACCTCCAAATGTGATTGTGCCACTTTCCCGACCTCATGCTGCTGCTGTGGCTGCTCCGGGACCCCACACTGTGTCATTGTCCCACTCGTGGCCACTCCTGTTTTTTCCACCTTTCCCGAATGTCATTGTGCCACTGTCGGGCCCCAAAGCTGCGCTGGGGGGTTTCTGCTGTGACCCCACACACTTGGGCATTGTCCCCCTCTGGGCCTACTCCCCGTTTTTGCCACCCCCAGAATGTCTGTGCCACTTTCCCCGACCCCTGCTGCTGCGGGGCTGCTGCTGTGCCCCCCACCCCTGTGTCATTGTCCCACCCTTTTGGCCTACTCCCCTTTTTTGGGCCCCCTCCCGAAAGTCATTGTGCCCCTGTCTGACCTCATGCTGCTGCGGTGGGTGCTGCCGTTTACCTCCACACTGTTGGGCTTTTCACATTTTTTCTGTGGCCTACTCCTTTTGTGGCCACCTCCAGAATTTGAAATTTTGCCACTGCCGACCTCATGCGCTGCCGTGACCTCCCACCAGTCCTTGTGCCACTGTCTGACCCATGCTGCGCTGGGCTGCTGCCGTTTACCTCCAACTTGTCTTTTCCCCCTCATGGCCTACCCCCCTTTTTTGGGCCCCCCCCCCTCCATAATGTCTTTGGCCACTGTCGACCCCCAAAGCTGCGCTGTGGCTGGGTCCGTGACCTTTCCCCCTGGGGTCAAAGGCCACTGGGCTGACCCCATTGGGGTCCGGGCCTGCTGCCGTGACCCCCCACACTGTGAAAATTTTTCCCCCTCTGTGGGCCCACTCCTCTTTTTGCCACCCCCCAGAATGTCATTGGCCCCTGGGCCCCGACCCCCATGGGTGCTGCTGTGGCTGCGCCGTGACCAAAACAATTTTTTCATTTTTCCCACTCTTTGGGCCCACTCCTGTTTTTTCCACCATCCAAATTTTGATTGTCCACCACCTACCTCATGCTGCTCTTTTTCTGCTGCCGGGGACCCCCACACTTTTTCATTGTGCCCCCTTTTCTGACCCCAAGGCCCCCGCTGTGGCTGCTGGCCCCCGACCCCCCCACACTGTGTCCCCTTTTCCCCCCTCGTGGCCCACTCCCGTTTTTCCACCTCCAGAATGGGGATTGGGTTCCACTGCCTGACCTCATGCTGCTGCTGTGGCTGCTGCCAAAAAAAAAGGGGACCTCCACACTTGCATTGTCCCACTCTCGGCCCACTCCCGTTTTTTTTCCCCCCATCCAGAATTTAAATTTTGCCACTACCTGACCTCATGCTGCGCTGTGGCTGCTGCCCCCTGACCTCCACACTTTTTCATTTTGGGCCCCTGTCCCGACCTCTTGCTGTTGCTGTGGCTTCTGCCGTGACCTACACACCCGTGTCATTGTATCACCTGAAACCTCATGCTGCTGCTTGGGCCCCGCCCCCGGGCCCACCCCCTGTTTCATTGTTCCACTTTTCCCGACCTCACGCTGTGCTGTGGCGCTGCGGGGAAACCTTAAAACACTTTTGTCATTGTGCCCTGTCCCGACCTCATCAGCTGCGGGCTGATGCCGTACCTACACCCCCGGTCCCTTGTGCCCTGTTTTGGGCCCATGGGTGCTGCTGGGGTGACCTCCACACTGTGTCAGTGCCACCCCAGTGGGCCCATTCCTGTTTTTTTCCACCTCCCAGAAAGTTATTGGCCACTGACTGACCTCAGTGGCCGTGCTGCCCCCCGTCACCAACCCACTCAGTCACTAAAGTTTTCCACCCCGAGCTCCAGCTTTTTTTTTTCCCGCCTTTTCCCCTGGGATGACTTTAACGGCTACATTTCCCGCTTCAGTTTTTTGGGCAGTTTTGCCCTCTTAAGTGCCCAGGGAAATTTTTTAGTGAAGCGATTCAAAAGCGGCGGCAGTCCAAAAAGCGTGTCCCTACAAAAACACCCAAAATTGTATGAAGGGCCAAACCAACTCCCCTTTCAAATTTAAGCATGGCACAACATTTTAAAACAACCCCTGCAGGGTCGGGGCAGCCCGGAAAAAGCTGTTTTTTAACGTGATTTCGTCCCCAAGGGAATTCGGAACGAAGTTTTTTTTTTGCCGAGAAAAATTTGGCAATAAAAAAAAAACTAATTTTTTTGGGGAAAATTTGCCCATCTTTTAATGCGACCAAGTGCAATCAACTTCTTTTGGGTTTTCGAAACCCTGAGGCCGTTCTGAGTGGAACCAGTCTTTTTTTAAAAAAGCTGTAAGGTCCTTTTCCACCATGTTGCAGTTTAGTTCAGAAGGTTTTTGGGGAATCTTCTTATTTGCCAAAGCCCTCTTTTTGAAGCAACAAAATTTTTTTCAGATTCTCAGACTGATCTTCCAGTGACCAGGAGAGAGAGACTGAGAATAATAACAGCACATTTGACACACATACTCCCCATCCACACCTGAGAGCTTGTAACAATGAGTCACATGACATTGTGAAAGCAAAATGGTAAATTGGGTACAATTTGTCCTTTTTCACTAAGGGGATGTACTCACTTTTGTTGCCAGTTGCTTAGACATTGATGGTTGTGTGTTGAGTTATTTTTGAGGACCAACAAAATTTACACTGTTATACAAGCTGTTCACTGACTACATCAAAGTGTATCAAAGTGTCGTATATTCAGTGTTGCCCCATGAAAATATATAATACAATATTTACGAAAATGTGACAGGTGTACTAACTTTTGTGAAATACTGTATGTGCAATACAATACTACAGTGTATTATGCCCATCAGTATAATGCTGACATGCATTATATAAGGCTTTTAGTAACTTTACCTGAATGTAGCCTAACAGTCTTAGGACCTATGGTTTATTTTCATGATTGTGGGTTTTCATTTTTACTTGAGTTTTTCTTGAAAATGTTTTTTTTTCATATCTATATTCTGCAGATAATATTTAAACCAAACCACAGTCTGTACAGAAAAGAGTATTTTAACCTAGATAATATTTTGTCAATGATGTGTTTAATAATTTTGAGAACCGAGAATATTATTGAGAATATTATTATTGAATTGTTGAGTACTCATGGAAATAAAAAGACATTCAAATTGACCAATTGTACACTACCAGCTTTATAACAAAAACATCTTGTCCTTTGGGATGGGCATTGTAAATCATCTTTTATGTTTCTGCTTTGACTGTGAAGAATCCATTAATGTACTGAAAAGATTTTCTATCTGTTACATCTGTTAGTGAAAGTGAAATGCTTCAGTTCAAATAATTTACTGTGTAATACATTAAATCTTAATTTGAAATGTTTAATTTAAAGTAACATTTTTTCTTGTATTAGAAAACTATTTTATTCAAGTATTTTCAAGATTAAGGCCGTGTTCACACGGCTTATTCCCGACGGATTTGTGCGCCGTATTGAGCGCACAAATCCGCCGTGAATAAGGGGCGGGACGGGGCGGGGCCGGAGCGCGGCGGGGGCGCTGCTCTCGGCCCCATAGACACTGCATTGTTTACGGCGCATCCGCGCCGTAAATAATGTGCATGTCACTTTCTCCCCCCGCGGCGGATTCGCCGAGCGGGGAGGAGCGACGGATTCCACTGTTCTCAATGAGAGCAGGGGATTACCGAAATTTGCTCCCGCGGATTGGCGCCGTACTGAAGCGCAAATCCGGCGCGCAGTACGGCGCCAATACGCGGCAGAATAAGCCGTGTGAACGAGGCCATAATAAACAATTAAAAGTCAAAAGAAGAAATGTAATATAACCATAAACTATAAATATTTACATTATAAACAGACGTGTGTTCTTAACTTGTCTCTTAACCTAATGCTTTCTTAGATATATGGTAAGAGTTTTTAAACATGAAAAATGTATGTCTAAGAGATGCCTTCATGGATGCCATCTTCCAAAATTATAAAAAGGTATTTTTAACAGTGACACATCGTTTTGACATTGTTATTGCTTTATTACTTAAAAGGGTGTTCTGGGACTGATTAATGCTTGTTCGTCCGTCTGGGTATGAGTTAAATAGAAGAGAAGACTCATACTTACCTACCTGACGGTCCCATTCACTCCCAGCTGCCGGTCCGTTCAACCAGGAAGTAAGCAGTGAACATCCATCATTCACATGACAACTCCAGGCAATCACAGGCCACAACGTAATCTGCCTACGACTTCTCTGGCCTGTAATAGGTAGGAATTTTGGCCCATTCCTCCTAACAGAACTGTTGTAACTGAGCCATGTTTGTAGGTCGCCTTGTTCACACCTGCCTTTTCAGCTCTGTCCGTAAGTTTTCAATAGCATTGAGATCAGGGCTTTGTGATGGGCACTCCAAAACATTGACTTGGTTATTCTTAAAAGGGTTGTCTCACTACATTGATTCATCTTACCTCAGTCCTGTTTTCTTGGTTTCACTTTGAATATTCAGGGTCGTGTTTACTGGATTTTACTAGGCTGCAGTAGAAGCCAGGTCTGTAGCTATAGCAACCAGTGTTGGCAGCCTATCGGGATAGATCAAACAGGTCTGTAGCTAGAGCGACCTGAGGAGCTGATGCAGCCCAAACAAGAGGGGATATCTCAGAATAGGTAGGACACTGTTAATGGACACACATCGCAAAGTGATTTGTTTTTGCAAGATCTGTAACATAAAAAGCAATCCTAGTAGTGACAACCCTTTTAACTTTCTGGTTGATATCTTGAGATGTTGCTTCAGTATTGCCACATACAGTAATCTTCTTTCCTCATGATACCATCATTTTTGTGAAGGGCATCAGTCCCTTCTGCAGAAAAAAAAATCCACAATATGATGCTGCCACCCGCGTGTTTCACAGTTGGGATGGTGTTCTTAGGCTTCCAAGTTTCTCCCATTTTCCTCCAAATATAAGGCTGGTCATTATGGCCAAACAGTTACATTTTAATTTCATCAGACCACAGGACATGTCTCCAAAAATGTAGGCCAGTGAGCATTTGCAAATATTAATTTGGCTTTTATATGTTTCTTTTGGAGTAATGGCTTCTTTCTTGCAGAATGACCCTTCAGCGCATGTTGATACAATGCTAGTTTTACTGTGGATAATGACACAATTGTACCGGCTTCCGCCAGTATCTTCACAAGGTCTTCTGCTTTTGTTTTTGGGTTGATATGCACATGTCGGACAAAACACGTTTATCTCTGAGACACAGAACTCGTCTACTTCCTGAGTGGTATGATGACTGGACATTCACATCTTGTTTGTACTTGCGTATAATTTTTTGTACAGATGAATGAGGCACATTCAGGTATCTGGAAATTGCACCCAAGGGTGATACAGACTTGTACAAGTCCACAATTCTCTTCCTGATATCTTGGGTGATTTTTTTTAGACTTTCCCATGATGTAACACACAGAAGCAGTATGTTTCTGGTGTGATTTAAAATACATCCACAGGTGTGTCTAATTAACTCAAATGTTGCCAATAAACCTATGAGAAGTTTCCAAAGACATGACATCATCATATGGGCTGTCCCAAATTGTTTAAAGGCATAGTAATCCTTGTGTGTAAAATTTTGACTTTGCAGAAAGTAATACAAATGCCTTAAAAATTCTCTATCTCGCTCTCTCTCTCGCTCTCTCTCTCTCTCTCTCTCTCTCATTATTCTGGCATCTGGGAAATATAAATAATGTTGTATAAAAATGATAATTTAAAAAACCTATTTCCCGTTTGTCATATACAAAGATAATCAATAGAAAAATGTATATAATTGGTATTTCTGCATCCGTAAAAGTCCAATCTTAAACAATATAATGTTATTTATCCTAAATGGTGAGCATATGGTGCAGGTTTTGTTTTTGTTTTTTGGTCATCCTACCTCCTATAAAAAAATAGATTAAAAAAAAAGTCATCAAAAATGACATGTAACACAAATTGGTACAAATAAAAACTACACCTGCTCACCCTTCAAAGAATAAGCCCTATTATAGCTCTAATGACTGAAAAATTGCAATGCAAAGCAAATAAAGAAAAACAAAACATTATATATGCTAGTATTGACGTGGGTGGCATAATGACATCATATCATCACGCTGCCTACACTAGGCTCCACTTGGAAAAGTTGACCTGCCGCTCGTCGCGTTGGAAGAATGGGGAGAGAGGTGAGCTAATTATTTTTTTCTTTTTTTACTAATGGGGTCTGGCCTACCTACCTACATGGAGCCCAACTACAGCCTACCTAGCTACCAAGCTACCTGGGCCCCACCTATAGCCTACCTACCTAGCTAACTACCTGGGGCCCACTTAAAGCTTACCTACCTAGATACCTACCTGGAGCCCACCTGCAGCCTATCTATCTACCTTGCTATTTGGAGCACACCTACAGCCTCCCACTTATTTTTGGAGTAGCTGGGGCCCCAAACCCTTACAGCCTCCACCTACACCTAGCTACCTGGGGCCCACCTACAGCTTAGCTACCTACATGGGGCCAACCTACAGCTTACTTAGGTACGTGAGGCCCACCTACAGCCTATCTACCTAGCTACTTGGTGCCTACCTACAGTCTGCCTGTAGTGTGCCACAGGAGATGGTAAGGAGGAAGATGAGCCTAAGTAGTTCAGGCTGGGAGTAGCTGTCATGGTACAGACGTCTCCAGCCTTTCTCCCTTGGATGCAGCACTACATTGGAGGGGGGAATGCACCTGAGTTGTTGGTAGTCTGGACAAGTTCCCCGGGGTACTCCTTTTGGTCTATGGTGGGGGTAGTAGTGCCGCCTGGCTGGGACACACCCGAGATGATAATGTTGGTGCAGTTGTTCAGACACACACAAAGGCAATATAGCTGATCAAATAATGCTGTCTTTGCTGAAGATAACTTCTAAGCAGCTAAATAACAGGATCCCAGTTCTTATAAGCAATTTCCCCAATCCACAGGAAAGAGTTCAGCAGGGTGATGAGAGATCAGAAGTTCCTTACCATAGCAGCAATATGGTGTACCTCTTGAGAGTAGTGGTCTATATCCCCCTTGTAGTAGACTTGAAGTGTTCCAGTGTATGGTGGCAGACTAATCCTCCTTCTCCTATTTCAGTTTGTGATAGAACCTCTGGGATCTGTGGTACTCCCCACTGAACGCAGCTTTCTTCTTCCTAAGCTCCTCTCAAATGGTAGAGCTTCATACAATTATCCCTCACCCTTCTCACTACTCACTCCCTAGTGAGCCCAACCGCCCTTCCTGTCTCCAACTGCCTCCAATTGCCACTTCTGGTGTGAGACCGCTCTACACCTTTGTCTAACCAGGAGCTAGGTGTTGAAACGCTTGGTGTGAGGTGGCAAAAAGCTTAAAGTGGTTGTGTGTGAAACCCAAAAAAATAAGAACATGTAGTGCATTAATACTAAAGCTAAGCAGTAACTATCTGTCACTGGACAATGTCTGAACTACTTATAGATGCGGTTATGTTGTATATTATTTCTTTGTTGGATCTTCCTCCTCACTGGGCTAGTGGGCGGAGCTACAGTTGCTAGGAGCACTCTGTGAAAACTACATTGCCCACAACAGCCTAATTCCCCCCAGCTGAGCTATAGATTCTATGTTCTAGATTCACACTTAATAAATATATATATATAATGTGTGCGTGTACAGTCCTCAGTCTGCTTTTTACTCTTCAGAGCCGTCCCTCATACCACAAGTCTGTCAGACTGAGCACAACACATGCCTAGTGATGCCAGTCAGTTTAAGGCTATGTTCATGTGGGATAGTGGGACAGCCTCCCTGTGTTTTCCAAGTAAAATCCCATGCATGACAGTTGTGAAATATTTCTTTGTATTCTACTGTTTGGCCACAAGATGTCGCTATGTCCAGTTTCCAGTATATGCAAATGAGGGACATGGTATAAGACTGGCACATGTAGCAGCCATTTTAGAAGCTGCTGAGATTCAGAGGAGAACAGACTGAGCTAAAAAGGAAGCAGGATTCACAGTTGTTCCAGAGAGAGGGGAGAGCCTGACTGTCCATACAGACACCATCGCAGAGAGAGAGAGAGAACTCCTGGACAAGAAGGACAAGCTGCCAAGATAGAGAGGACTGTCTGCAGCCGGACCATCCACTTCATCCACAAGGATCTGCACCGGAGGACAGGGATTGCCGGCCATCTTTAAGGTACCTCAGCGGATGCGTGCACGCCAACGAGCTCAGGACTGTGAGAAGGCCTGAAATTAGTTTAGTTAGTTTAGGCTCAGTTACAGGCCAAAGGAGGGTTTCCCAAATACATCCTCCTGTTCAGGACTTGGAGAGTTTGATATTACACTGTTAGCGACGAGAACCGGTTAATCGGTGAGGGAAAATTTGTGTCACACGTGTGTTTGGGAGGAAAGTGGGTAAATCCATTAAAGCTGTGTAAGCTGCTGTGCTGCACCAAGAGCCCCTGCAACTGCCACCACACACAATTGTTCCCGTTGGTGATTACGGTATTAAGAAGGTAAGGGGTTATCGGCCTTTCCAAACCCCACGGTTAGGTAAAGTTACTGGGCATCCAGAGAGTACACTTCTGGCGGTGCGCTGTGCAGCACAGGGGCCCAGGATACTTATTTGTAAATTTGTGTTTGGGGGATCTGTTCACCATCTTGTTCCAGAAAATTCAGTAAAACAAACCGTTGTTGAGCTGGTGTTGGAGTCGTGTTCTTTGTCCGTGACTTCGCTGTATTCCGGAAAACCTGCCCTCGGTACTCGGCTTACATTCCCAGGGCTTATTTGCGGGGCGTAATTACGCCCCACAATTACGCCGGGGGGCGGGGGGCGGGGGGGGATTGGGGAGCCGGCACCGCGCCGGCCCATAGACTATCATTACTAGCGGCGCGTATACGCCACTAGAAAATGACATGTCACTTATCTCCCCCCGCGGCGGATTTGCCGAGCAGGAGACGTATTCCATATTTCTCTATGAGAACTGTGGATTACCGTAATGACAGAGACGTATTCCAGCCGTAATTCGCGCAGTACGGCCAGTAATTATGGACTGAAATACGTCCCATTTTAAGCCGTGTGAACATAGCCTAACTAGGCAGTAACTCAGTCTGACCTACTTCCTGTAGGACAGGTTTCTGCTGAGGAAAGAGCCTGCCAGCCATTTTGTTCTTCTATCATGATTATCCCATAGTCAAAACAAGCAGACTTTTCTAATTAAAGTTATTTTGGAATGTTTTCATTATGACATGTAGTTTATGTATTTAGGTTTCTTCTGTTCCTGGAGAACCCCTATAAAGAGGACCTATCACCTCCAGGAAAACCTCATGTAGTAACAGGAGTCTGAAATACAAAAACTTCCTTAAATACACTTCATTAGGAAAATCAAAGCATTTCATATGTAATTCCATTTTTTTTAAAAAGCGACGGCCCTTTAAGACAGCACTGAAGTCGGGCCAAGTCAGCACCTGACAGTTTGATGGATCACTATGTTGACAGCTGTGTCAAAGTAACTGCTTCTGAGCTGAAAGAGTTCACCGCGAAAGGGGGAGCAAGGAAGTCTACATCATGTGCACACTAATAAACTCTGTCTGGTTATTTCTGTGCTGGATATAACATTAGAAGCATTGTAATTTTAATGTCTGTAAACCCTGTCACACTATGTCCTCAGTGTGCTGTGTGTGTGCTGTCACAACTATATCCTCAGCTCCTCCTGCACTGTTGGTATCTCCCAACAGAAAAAATTCCTGTTACATAAACAGCTCTGCTAAGAAAGTGAAACTAAAATTTGTGTCTCTGTAATACTAAGGTAAGCCCTCTGATTTGCTAATGACATGTATTGGAAAAAAGTCTTATAATTTTATCTACTATTATATTTTTTGTGTTTGTGTGGAGGTGATAGGCACTCTTTCACCCTTGCTGGTACAGGGGCTGACACAACACTTATCTAAAGATACATAACACATTACACATAATAAATAATGTGACAAGAACGCATCACTGAATCAAACTGTGAGACTACAATACCCTGTACTGGGGTATTACATGCCTACCTACCTACCTGGTGCCCACCTACAGCCTATCTACCTACCTAGCTACCTGGGGCCTACATACAGCCTACCTATCTAGCTGGAACCTACCTACAGCGCACCTACCTAGCTACCTGGGGCCTATCTACCTATCTATCTGGGGCCTATCTACTGCCTACCTACCCGGGGCCCACCTAACTGGGGTCTATCTACATGGGGCCTGCCTATCTACCTACCTGGGGGCTAACTAACTGGGGCTTAACTGCTGCCTATCTATGGCCAATCTACCTACCTACATGTAACCCATCTACCTAACTAGGACTTATCTATCTACCTGTGGCCTACCTACCTGCCTGGGTTTTAACTACAGCCTACCTAGGGCTAATCTACCTACCTTTGGCCTACCTACCTTTGGCCTATCTACTACCTATTTATCTGGGGCCTAACTGCTGCCTATCTACCTAAGTAGGCCCTACTACCCTACCTACTGGGAGCCTACCACATTACCTACCCAAGGCCTACCAATCTGGGGTGCTGCCTACCTACCTGAAGCCCCTACCTACTTGCTAATCTAACGGGTACAGGCTGAACTGTAGTACAGCCTCCAGGTGGTTAGTCCTCTTTTTATCCCCCCCCCCCTCCACTAGGAGATTGTGCCTCTAAGCTATGGCTTGTACTTGCTCTCCCACCCCTGGCACAGAGCCACTTCATCCCAGGCAGGAAAGAGGGGGGAAAGAAGGGCTGAATTTTCCATTAGAGGGCACTATGTGCCTTATTTCCTTAGGGCACCAGAATACCTTGGGCCATATGTATGAAAACTGTCTCGGTCTAAAATTCACTCTGTTTACCATAGCAACCAATCAGAGCACCCCTTTAATTTCATACAGTGGTCTGGAAAAATGAAAGGGGTGTTCTGATTGGTTGCTATTAGCAGCAAAGTGAGCTTTCGACCTAAGCGGTTTTTATACATGTAGCCCTAAATGGATTACCCCTCACTCACCACCTTGGTTATAGTTTCATTCTAGAGTTCTTCTTGATGTCCTATATTTTTTTTTATTAGGTTTTCAATTGAATTTGCGGTTCGTCGGCATGCATAGCTGCCTTTACATTCACATAGTTTTAATATGCTGAGTTTTTATTGTCAGGGCAGCTATTATGTAGATTGTTTTCATACATGTGGCCCCTTGTCCCAGTCCTGTCAAGGATTCTAAGATATATGTGTCCAAATCTGCAGGAACAAGTGATGACCAGGATAAATCATCATGATGGTCTGGACCGGATACAGAAGAAAAAGGAAAGAGAAATGTCACCTGTGAGTCACAAGATGTAACTGCAGTGTAATCACTGATATGTCTGCAGAGCCTGTGTACACTGGTAGCTACCACTATATGGTCATTGTATGGTGGTAATATACAGTCTGGAGAGCCTGTATGTAATGTTATCTACCACCATATGGCCCCTGTATGGAGGTAATATACAGTCTGCAGAGCCTGTGTACACTGGTATCTACCACTATATAGCCACTGTATAAAGGTAACATACAGTCTGTAGAGCCTGTGTACACTGATATCTACCACTATATGGTCACTGTAGGAGGTAATATACAGTCTGCAGAGCTTGTGTACATTGGTATCTACCACTACATGGTCACTATATGCACAGTAATATTGATCTTTGTAAACTGATTTTTATTCAGTAATAGTTTAGTGGCAGAATTCACTATGTGGTAGTAATTTATGGTGATGTTCCAGCGGTATAATAAGGTCTTTATCAGTATGTATCAGTATGGTAATATGTATAGGGAGGTATTTGCTCCTTGTATTATCTAGTAACTGTATGTCTATTATTAAGAGGTACTGCTTAATACACTATTTATGGTTGGTGGATGGGCTGGCAGGTGGAGGGACATCCAAAAATCATGCCCCTGAATAGATCAGTGTACACAAATCCATAACATAAACCCTATGACATCTAGCCACTAACTAAACATTCATGTCCCTCACTAGGTATGGCCTGAGCCCTTTGCCCTGCACTACAAATAATAGCATTCATACCAGTGTTCTGGTTAAATCTTCCTCAGATCTGCAACACCTGCTCTTCTCCAGCCTGGGAGCAAGAGTGCTAGCCATAGCTCAACAGCTTCCCCTTCTTCTGTTCAACTCTAGAGATGGGCGAATTTCTCAAAAATTCGATTCGGTGACTCCGCCGAATTTTCCGACAAAATTAGTTTCGGTCCGAATTGCTTTGTGACGAATCGCGTTAAAAAACAGCTATTTCCAGGCTGCACAGAGCCTACAGGGTGCTTTAGAACATTGTGCCATGCTTAAATATGCAGAGGGAGCTTGGTTTGGTCTTCATACAATGTTGTGTTTTAGTATGACACGCAGATGAGTGCCGCCGCTCTTAGAATCGCTTCACTATAAAATTCCCTGGGCACTTAAGAGGGCAAAACTGACCAAAAAACTGAAGCGGGAATGTTGCCTTATAAAGTCATGCCAGCGAAAGCTGTAAAAAAACAAGCTGAGAGCTCAGTTGGCAACATCAATGACAGAGTATGGAGGTGACGGCAGCAGTCACAGCAGCATGAGGTCAGAGAGTGGCACAATAACATTCTAGAGGTGGCAAAAACAGGAGTAGGCCACAGAGTGGCACAATGACACAGTGTGGAGGTCACGGCAGCAGCCACAGCAGCAGCATGAGGTCAGACAGTGGCACAATGACAGAGTGTGTAGGTCACGGCAGCTGCCACAGCAGCAGCATGAGGTCAGACAGTGGCACAATGACATTCTGGAGGTGGCAAAACAGTAGTAGGCCACAGAGTGGCACAATGACAGAGAGTGGAGGTGACGGCAGCAGCAGCATGAGGTCAGACAGTGGCACAATGACAGAGTGTGTAGGTCACGGCGGCAGCCACAGCAGCAGCATGAGGTCAGACAGTGGCACAATGACATTCTGGAGGTGGCAAAAACAGGAGTAGGCCACAGAGTGGCACAAGGACAGAGTGTGGAGGTCACGGCTGCAGCCACAGCAGCAGCATGAGGTCAGACAGTGGCACAATGACACAGTGTGTAGGTCACGGCAGCAGCCACAGCAGCAGCATGAGGTCAGACAGTGGCACAATGAAATTCTGGAGGTGGCAAAACAGTAGTAGGCCACAGAGAGGCACAATGACAGAGAGTGGAGGTGAAGGCAGCAGTATCATGAGGTCAGACAGTGGCACAATGACAGAGTGTGTAGGTCACGGCGACAGCCACAGAAGCAGCATGAGGTCAGACAATGGCACAATGACATTCTGGGGGTGGAAAAAACAGGAGTAGGCCACAGAGTGGCACAATGACAGAGTGTGGAGGTCACTGCAGGAGCAAAAGCAGCAGCAGGAGTTCAGACAGTGGCACAATGAAATTCTGGAGGTGGCAAAACAGGAGTAGGCCACAGAGTGGCACAGTGACACAGAGTGGAAGGAATGGCAGCAGCCACAGCAGCAGCATGAGGTCAGACAGTGGCACAATGAAATTCTGGAGGTGGCAAAAACAGGAGTAGGCCACAGAGTGGCACAATGTCACAGTGTGGAGGGCACGGCAGCAGCCACAGCAGCAGCATGAGGTCAGGCAGTGACACAATGACTTTCTGGAGGTGGCAAAAACAGGAGTAGGCCACAGATTGGCACAATGACAGAGAGTGGAGGTGACGGCGGCAGCAGCATGAGGTCAGACAATGGCTCAATGACATTCTGGAGGTGGCAAAAACAGGAGTAGGCCACAGAGTGGCACAATGACACAGTGTGGAGGGCACGGCAGCAGCCACAGCAGCAGCAGCATGAGGTCATAGAGTGGCACAATTACAGAGTGTGGAGGTGGGTGGCAATACCAGTCCCTGGTAAAGATGGTTGGTGGCAGATGGAGAAACTGGCAGCAGATTTGTGGCATTAGGTGGGTGGCGGCATCAGAATAGTGGCTGAGGCAGGTAGTTTGAACCCAGACTCATTTCTCACAGTTTGGGTGAGGCATTGGTGTGTGGAAATCCTGGCCGATCCACGCCTGATTCATCTTGACAAAGGTCAGACGTTCCACATTTCCTGTGGACAAGCGGGTTCTCCTTGGGGTAACGATAGCCCCTGCCGCACTGAACACCCGCTATGATGCCACACTACTGGCCGGGCAGGACAGCTTCTCCACTGAAAACTCGGCAAGTTGCGGCCACACATCCAGTTTGGCTGCCCAGTAGTCCAACAGATCTTCTAACTGGGGTGGTAGAGTGCTGTCCAAATAGGCCACCACCTGTTGGTTCAGGGACTGCTCCAGGTCCTGCTGCTGCTGCTGGCGACTGCCCTCCTCACTAGGCGGGTGAAGGAAGCTGCTCAATCTCATCAGTGACTCCAGACTTAGGTTGCTGCTGATGGAGCTGGTACTGCTCCTCCGCCCCCACCTTCCCCCAGCAGCCACGGCAGTAGTACGTGAGCGCTGAAGAACCCCCCGGTCAGACCTGTCAGAGGAGGGACGATGCCGCACATAGGCAGCGGCCAACTGATTACGGAGGATTTCCCTATTGTATTTGAGTTTGTCCTCCCTCTCAGCAGCTGGGAAAAAGGCTCCCATTTTGGACCGGTAGCGATGGTCCAATAGGGTGGAGAGCCAGAAGTCATCCCTCTGCCGGATGGTGACTATTCGGCTGTCAGTAGCCAGGCAAATCAGCATGCTGCGGGCCATCTGCAAAAGTGACTCCGAGGGGCTTCCTGCCTCCATCTCCACTATATACTGCCACGGTGCTTGCGGGTCATCTGCCTCGTCTTCCTCATCTCCATCTACCTCCTCCAGCTGCTCCTGCTCCTCCTCTCTTGTCACCTGGGTAGAAAATCCACTCATTTCACTGCTCCAATGTCCTCCTCCTCCTCCTCCTCCATTTCAGTCCCCACCGGACTTATGTGGCCACGAGATTTGGTCGCCACGTCTCCAGTCCCCTGAAGCAGTGGAATGACGTTATTCATCCCATAGTCCTGGCGACTGACAAATAACGTCGCCTCCTCGAATAGCCTCAACAAACGGCAGGTGTCACGCATGAGCTGCCACTGGCTGACATCAAAGTTACACAGGGGAGTACTCCTGTCCGCCTGGATCATCAGAAAATCGTTAATGGCCTTTCTCTGTTCACACAGTCGGTCCAACATGTGCAAGCTGGAATTCCAACGGGTGGAAACATCGCATATCAAAGTGTGTTGGGGGAGGCCGTTCTGCCGCTGCAACTCGAGGAGGGTGTTCCTGGCTTTGTCGGAATGGAGGAAGTGCCTGCACAGTGTCCTGGCCATTTTCAGATTCGTCTGACGATCGGTGGAAGTCTTCAGGTACCTTTTTCCAACCAGATGGAAAACATGCGCTAATGCAGGGCGCATGGGCCATCCCTCCTCGGTGCAGCACGGACACCATGTTACTCCCATTGTCCCTCACCATGGTTCCGATTTGCAGTTGGCGCGGAGAAAGTCACACATCGATTTCTTGCTGCATGACGCGGAGCAGTTCCTCCCCTGTGTGACTTCGTTCGCCAAGGCAAGCCAGGTGTAGAACTGCGTGATACCGCTGTGCCCTACACATGTGGTATGATGGAGCAGTATTTGTGGAGGCTGAGATGATGGTGGTGGTGGAGGAGGAGGAGGCGGACATTGGCGCAGGAGCCGTAGTTTGACAACATGGAGAAGAAAGTGGCGTCTCCTGTCCAAGTTGTTGGTGTGCCTGGGCAGGAAGGACATTCACTCAGTGGGCCGTAAAGGATATGTACTGGCCCTGACCGTAGTTACAGCTCCAGACTTCCGCGCTGCCGGGCACCTTGGAACAAACCGATGAGCTCAAGGACTGTCCCACCTTCTGTTCTACATATTTATGAAGTGCTGGTACTGCCTTTTTGGAAAATAAATTACGGCTTGGAACTCTCCATCTCGGCTCGGCACAAGCCATTAGTTCTCTGAATGGTGCAGGGTTCACCATTTGGAAAGGGAGGGACTACAGTACCAACAACTTGGACAGGAGCACGGTCAGCTTCTGCACCTTAGGATGGTTGGACGCATTCTGTTGTCTCTTTGCAATCGCCTCGCTGAACGACTGCTGGCGCCATGAGTAGCGAGGAGCAGGAGCATCTGGACCGGGAGATGATGTCAAAGAGAAACAGCTCCCTTCTGCAGAGGTGGTGGAGCCTTGACTGGCTGCAATGGCATGCGTGCCACCGGGCGCTGCTGCTGCTGCTGTTGTTCCTGCGGCGGCAGGATGAACCACCACATCTGAGCCACGTTTCTCCCAGGCCACCGGATGGAGACGATGCAGGTGTTGACGCAGGGCCATGGTGCCAACGTTAGCTCCCTGGCCACGTTTCACTTTCTGCTTACAGATTCTACATATACCCATATTCGGCACCTCCGGTGTCTTAGCAAAGAACTGCAACACCGCGAGTATCTGATTTTACCGCCAACGCTCCGCACTGAGTGACTATTGCCGCCGCTGCCTCGCTGAGCCCCTGTGCCGCTACTTTCTTGGACCTGCGAAGCGGGTTTTCTACCCCGTGGGCGCTTGGCTCCCAACCTCACACTGCTGCTCCCCTGCTGACTCACGGCCACACAACCCACTTGCTGGCTGCACCGCTGCCTGACGCGCAAGCTGACGCCCTCTTCTCCTGACAATGATGAAGCCCTTGCTTCACCCAGCTCCCAAGTGCGGTCGGCTACATCATCATCAATTTGTGTTTCATCGTCACTGCTGTCCTCATCACCAGTCTTGGTATGCAGAGGCTGACCCCTCACAACATGACCTCCCATGCCACTCTCCGCATCTATACTTTGCCGCCTACTGCAAGAAGCAGGGGATATTGGCCTCATTTCTTTGCTGCCAAGTAGCTGCTGACTGCCCTCCTCAAATTGTTCATCCTCGCTATATGGTGGTGCTGAGCCCAGACCACATAGTAGATCTCTGGTTGAGGGAACCGGATGCGACAGAGGCGGGTTAAGGACAGGTGAGGGCCGCTGACCCACTCCTGGGCCATGCCAACTAAGGGTTGTGTCTGACGTTCCCACCGACTCTTGGCTGGGGTTGTCAGATATCATCTGGGAGGAAGTGGATGACCTAGTCAACCAATCAAGAACCATTGGGTTGCTGAACAACACACGGCCGCTAGATGACAGCGGCAGTTGTGGCCTCACCGAGTGACCCCTGCTGCGATGTCCCCTTGCTGTGCTGCGACCTGGGCCTGCTCCAGGAATGTTTGTGCCACTGCCACTCACAGGTGAAGAGCCTGCCACCTCTCTGTCTGACATACTGTTTGTTCTAAAATGTACAGACACTGTTTGATGAAGATATCTGTATATGATAAATACACACCCTGTATTTGACTCCAAATGAACCCACTAAGAAGCTTGGGTAACCCTTGGATGTAAATTGTGCTCCACAAATGGGCAGGAAAAATTGACTTGTATGTGGCGTTTAAAAAAACTGTGTATTATACTGAATATAAAAGCACAAACAGGCTTAATTAACCTTCGGATATGAATTATGCTACAGGCAAAATTTCTTCTTTGGAGGTGAGAAGAACGTTTCTTTTAGTTATCACAACAGCAGAACAACGTTTAATTAACCCCTGGATCTAAATTGCGCAAAAGAAATTAACAACCAAAAATTACCAGCTTTGTAGCGTGTTAAAATGGCATGTATTTTACGGTACACAACAATAGAAAAGCTTGTAATTAACCTTTGGTTGTGAATTATGCTACAGGCAAAATTTCTTTTTTGGCAGTGAAAAAGAACGTTTCTTTTAGTGACCACAACAGCAGAACAACGCTTAATTAACCCCTGGATCTAAATTGCGCAAAAGAAATGAGCAACCAATAATTACCAACTTTGTAGCGTGTTAAAATGGCGTGTATTTTACGGTACACAACAACAGAAAAGCTTGTAATTAACCTTTGGTTGTGAATTATGCTACAGGCAAAAAAAATTTTGAGCGGTGAAAAAGAACTATTCTTTTAGTGACCACAACAGCATAACAACGCTTAATTAACCGCTGGATCTAAATTGCGCAAAAGAAATGAGCAACAAAAAATTACCAGCTTTGTAGCATGCTAAAATGGCGTGTATTTTACGGTACACAACAACAGAAAAACTTGTAATTAACCTTTGGTTGTGAATTATGCTACAGTCAAAATCTCTTTTTTGGCGGTGAAAAAGAACATTTATTTTAGTGACCACAACAGTAGAACAACGCTTAATTAACCCCTGGATGTAAATTGCGCAAAAGAAATGAGCAACCAAAAATTAAGTGGTTTTTGTATTGTAAAAACGCTGTTTCTTTAAATGAATACAACAGGAACAGGCTTAGATAACCATTAGATATTCAATGTGCTGTGAGCAGATAGCATTAATATGTATATGCAGCTGCATTGGACGCACACTGGACTTTAGTTCCAATACCCCACAAAATCAGAATTAGAACGTAAGTGAAGCAAGCTGTGACACCCCCCAAAAATCGCTGTATAAAAATGAGTTCTTTAGTATCAGCTATCATAAGCAGCCGCGGCAGCACCTTCCCTAGTCAGTACACTGAGAGCGGTATGAGCTCCCAGCGTCGCGCCCGGACTTATATAGTGCGGTGACGTCACAGAATCCCGCCGGTCTCTGATTGGCTTCATCTCTGCACATGTCATGCAGGCTATGGCCTTCTTCCTCCCAGAGTTCTTTGCCCCATGTAAAAGGCATTGCTCCCCAGCCATTTATCAATCAAAAGCACGCTTCGTTCCCGTGAATTACCCCAAACTTAGACTTCGTTCAGAATCAAAGTTTTCCTGAAATTCTAAACAAATTCCACTTCGTTAGAATCGATTCGCCCACCTCTATTCAACTCCTCTAAAGAGCTCACCACTTTGTGAAACAGCTTCCCCAATGAGCTTAATCAACTCAAGATCTGAAGTGAAGATGAACTTGTCCCCACTCTTAACAACTTCTCCGGGTCTTCTACCCAGTATACACAGCTGAAGACAACATTTCCTCAAACAGCGTAGTGGCAAAACCATGTGACTTTCTGAAACCAGCTGCCACAAATGAAAGGATCAGTGGGTTATATAACAAAAAGACCAAGGAAGGAGTCTGACATTACCATCAGGCCCGTTTTACAGTAGTTATAGGGTTAAAAAGTGCAGAGCCCCCAAGAAGAATCAGCACTTCATATCACCTCACGTTTCTGCAAACAACATGGATAGTCTCCTTCTCTCTATCTTCTTTACTTAGGAGCACACAGAAACAACACAGTCTATATACTCAGCATCCCCCAATGAACCGCAGCCCAGCCACTTCAGCCATAATTGGACATATAGCCTCACACCTCATCTAGTCGTCCCTGCATTCACCATCTTTAAAATTCAGTGCAATGATTCAGTATACAGTAATTAGGAAATCTTTAAATTTCGTGGTTTTATGTTTCAGGTCATAATAAAAGAAAGAACTGATAAATAATACCATACAATTTAAAGAGGGTGCAATTTCTATTTCTCTGGACATTCTGGTGATTGAATTACTTTTCAGACATCTTAAATTTAAAATTTAGTATTTAGTAGTTACTGCTACCGAAGTTTCTAAAAGATGTCATTATAGTAAATAAAACATTTAATACAATTTGTTCCTTCCTTATAAAATATTAAAAAGCTATACAAATAGTAATAGCATAAATCCAGAGCATTTGATCTGATAAACTGAATTCAATTTTTAAAGTTGCAACTGGGAGAAAAAAAAATCAATCACTAAATATCATATGATCATCAGTAACATAAAACATTGTAACATAGAAAAAGGCTAAATTGCTCAGTTGGATGCAAAAACATAACATTACTTACAGTCATTCTCCATGCATCAAGGCAAATCCCAGTAGCATTGTAAAAAAGATTTATGGAACACATAAATTGTTTCCTTTGTATGCCACAGAGACTTGTTCAAGGAATTCTGAGATATTTACAGTGAATTAGATGCTAATTAGCTGGGTTGAAATGCCATCACCTGCCGATGTATTATTAAATACAAGCACCATCAATGTGCATTTATAATACAGCTCCATATTTTAAAAGAAGCAGCATGCCTCTTATTTTCTATTTGTTCACTCTTTTGTTTTAGTAGGAGCTATTATTAATACATTTTCCATCAATGATGCTGTAACATACAGAAATCAGTTGCCTTAGTAAAGATTTGTGCTCATATATTCATCAAATTAACAATTCAATTTTCTATTAGCTGACATGAATATTATACACTAATGCTATGATCAAATAAATACTGAACATTTTAAATTAAAGGGGTGCTCTTACCATGCTGTTTCACAAAGCCTACTCTTCACAGCCATCTACAGAGTCACACTTCTTGGTTAGACTGTGGCAAAGTCTACAGCAGTGATTGGCATATCAGATCTGTTATTCCTGGCTGAGCCTATTCCAATGACATAAGTGCAGGAGGTTTGTAAACAGTAGTGGATCAGTCTATAGAGATCTAAAGGCTTAAAGTTTGTTAGTAACCTAGATAAATAAGCTTCTATGCTGGAGATAACACTCAACAGGGAGTGAGTTACCAAGGTCAGATAGGGCTGCTGGATCATTGAGAGCACAGAGAGATGGTCAGTAACCTAGGGAAGCTTGTGTAAACAAGCAGAAGATACAATCTCTGTTTCTTAAACAAAGCAAAATCAAAACAGTCCTTATTTACCTTTGTCTATACTTGTGGGAACAACTTTTTGATACTTCTACCTATCCATGTGATTCAGAGATTATTTTCTTGTTACACATTGTGCTTTAAGTTAGTCTAAAATTTTGGCCCATACAATCTTTAATGTTTATTTGCAAAAAATATCAAAAATTTGGAACAATTTGCCATTTTCAAAGGTGCAAAAATGTATGTGTGTAAGAGAGATAATTATTCCACACAAAATAGTTTGTAACTAGCATCTACCATATGTCTACTGTAGATTGGCATAATTTTTAAAATTTTTTTCTTTTTGACTACATTAGGCTTAGAAATTTGGTAGTAATTTTTCACATTTTCAAGAAAATTTACAACATAGATTTTTTTAGGGGCCAGTCTGGTTCTGACGTGGCATTGAGGAGCCTGTATCTTAGATGCCCCCATAAATAATTCCTTTAAAAAACTGTACCCCTTAGAGTATTCAAAACAGTGTTTAGTACGTTTGTTAAAGGGGTTGTCTCATTACATCGATTCATCTTATCTTAGTTCTTTTTTCTCGGTTTCAGTTTTGAATTCACAGGCATGTTTTCTGGCTACTACTGCCCTGCAGTAGTGAACTGCTGTGGACACCAGGTCTATAGCTATAGCGACCAGCACTGGCAGCCTATAATAAGAGATCGAACAGGTCTGTAGCTATAGCGACCTGAAGAGCTGATGCAGCCCATACTAGAGGGGATATCTAGGAATAGGTAGGACACTATTAATGGACACATATTGCAAAGTGACTTGTTTTTGCAAGATCTTTAATATAAAAAGCAATCCTTGTAGTGAGACAACCACTTTAAGTCATTAGGTGTTTCACAGAAATAAAAGTAAAGAGGAGGTGAAATTTAAAAATATTCCTTTATTTTCAGGCTTTCAATTTTTAGCTATTTTTCACTGGAACACAGTATATATGAGCAGGGAATTGCAACATAATATCGATTTCCCCAATTCTGCTGTTTTTAGAGAAATCCTGTATGTAGCCCTAGTGTGCCATTTGGCTCAAACACAGGTCTATGAGTAGGAGGAGCACCTACTGCACTTTGGTGTCTCATTATCAATATGATTCATTACAGTTTTATCATTTTTTATTTTTCTGTGTACAGATCTGTGCAATGGCTTGTTTTTTGCAGGATGAGTTGATGTTTTTAATGGTATCTTTTGGGGGGACAAGGCTTTTTGATCGCTTTTAAATCTTTTTTTTTTAAAGACAGGGTGAAAAATCCTAGTAGTGTTTTTATTTTTAACAGCGTTCACTATGCAGAATATTTTTCCAGCACTTTTTTTTTTATTTACTGAAAAATAAAATAAAGATAAAATGCTTTCATTTTCCTGATTAAGCATATTTGAGAAAATGTTTATATTTTAGTCTTCTATTACTTCACAAGGTCTCTGGAAGTGATAGATCCTCTTCATCACTAGGGGATTTGTGGGGTGAGGGAGTTTTCTGACGCAAAAAAAAAACATATTACCCCCAATTGTATAAAATATATTCACCATTTTAATCTCACTAATCCATGACTGAAGCTCAAGCGGTCAGTCTGGTCTTTGTTTGCTTTTAGTGATGTAAATGGAAAGGCACATGACTGCTAAGACCACAGACTGTTGCAGCAGTCATGTACTGAACTGAAGTAAGCAAAGACCGGGCCAGTCACTGGATCAACAGAGGGTTTACAAAAATAAATCTATTTTTAGTGTTATTTTATGTAGTTGGAGGTAATTTGTATTTTTTCAGGCAGACAAACCCATTATGTTCCATCCACCAGAAGGATGCAATCCATTTATTCCTTATAAAAACTGCATAGTGAAGAATTTTATGCACTATTTGGGAGTTCTTCTTGCAACTTTATAGTTTCTAGAGTGTGCATTAAAAAAATATTTTCATATCATTTCTTTGTCTATTTAAATGCTATTAAGTACCTTTATTTAAGCAGGTAAGCATGCTCATACCAAACGAATTATGCCATGTCTTTAATGTGGAATTCAAGACTGTCTGGTAACTAGTCTTATTATGTGGTTTATATGCTAAATACTGGCTTTATGAGTGCAAATTTCATGTTTCAGACTTCTACTTGTACCAGGCTTGAAAAGGCCTTAGGCTATAATACTGTCGAAATTCAATGGTATTTTAACTTCGCCGCACGTGGTCGACTGTGGTTTTTTGCACAAAAAAAAAAACGCAGTCGGATTTAGGATTCCCTGTGGACCAGTACATGGGTTGCACGAGAATCCAATGTGTAACCAGCAACAGATAGAACATGTTCTACTTTTCTCCGGACAGACTGCGGCTTCAGTAGAAAACCTGTGTTGTGTAGATGTTGTGTAGATTACAGCACAGATTTTCTATTAAAGTCTACACAGCACTGGATACAGTCGGATTTTTGGTGGATTAAAAATGCTGAATCCAGAGAAAATCTGATGAGAATCCAGTGCTGTGTAGAAATAGCCTTAATGACCAGCAAATTTTTTTAATTTTTTTGCTTCTTGTGTTTCAATAGTTCTAGCTTTTTTAGATTTTACGGACTTGTCTTATGCGTGAAAAGTTGTATTTTTGGAGGCATAGTTTGAGTTTACATATAAATCGCTGCTAATTTTTTTCCTTTTTTGCAGCGTGAACATGAAAAAAGTGTTTTTCTGCATTTGCTTTTTAAAATTATTTTTTACACCATTCACATTTCACATTAAAAAACCTGTTAGATTAATTTTACAGGTAACTACAATTATAAACCTACTTTTGTTTTGATTTATTTTTATTTTATGATTTATTTTTGAATAGTTACATAGTTTGTAAGACTGAAAAAGATAGCCATTAATTTAGTTCAACCTATAGTGTTGATCTAGAGGAAGGCAAAAAATCCCTGTGTGGTAAAAGCCGATTATCCTCATTTTAGAGAAAAAATATTTCCGTACTCCAATCTGGCAATCAGAATAAATGCCTGGATTAATAGAATACTTCAGAATACTAGTCACTATAACTTGTTATGTTATTACACTCTAGAAATGTATCCAAACCCTTTATGAACTCTGTTATTGAATTTACCTTGACAAGTTCCTCTGGCAGAGAGTTCCATAGTCTTGCTGCTCCTACAGCAAAGAATTCCTTACTATGTCTATGTAGAAACCTCGTTTCCTGTAGACATAGAGGACGCTCCCTTGTTCTAGATACAATCCTAGGTATAAATAGATCTTGGGAGAGATCTCTATATTGACCTCTGATATATTTATACATACTTATTATATCCCCCCAATCAAATCTTTTCTCTAAACTAAATAACCCTAATCTTGCTAATCTTTCTGGGTATTGCAGTCCACACAGTCCTTTTAATACTTTTGCTGCCCGCCTTTGAACCTGTTCAAGCTCTACAATGTCTTTTCTGTGCACTGGTGCCCAAAACTGTACACAATATTCTGCACCTTTTAATACACCACATGACCATATTTGCCTTGGCAGCAGCTGGCTGACACTGCCTGCTACAGTTAAGTTTACTGTCCACCAGGAGTCCCAAGTCCTTCTCCATGTCACCTTTACCCAGAGTTTTTCAGTTTATCAAGTAATCATGGAACGGATTTTTCCTTCCCATGTGCATAATCTTGCATTTTATTTTTTTCTACACTTTTTTATTTTCTTAAACTTAGTAATGTATTAGCATACTCCTGTTTGCTAACAAATTACACTCTGTGTCAGTATGACACAGGCTGCTGCCTGGGCAACACACAGTGACAGCCGGCTTGCTATACAGACCGCCCTGGGGCTACTCTAGGTACTCTTGATATTCCCCAGGCTCCATTGGGTCACCAAAAATCCCAGCAACTGGGAATCCCTGTGACCCCATAGAGCAGTGGAGTCCACTCTGATTACGCTGCGGTCACAGACGGCGGGAGTCCGAGGCTTCTTTCATTCCCTGCCGTTCACAGAGACTGCTTTAGGAATGGAGCTGTAACTACAGCTCTATTCCTAGCACAGCTGTGGTGCTGGAAGTCACAAACCCCTTCTATCTGCAGCAATGTTTTTTGGCATCACTGCAGACAGAAGACACACTGCAGACAGAAGACACACAACACCCACCAGCAAAAGCAGTGGGCGGTTGTTAAAGATTAAAGGTGCAGTGGCACACAGGCCCTCTTTTTTATGTTTGGTTACACATACCATCCATTTATACTGCAACTGTGCTGGGTAATAGCTGCATTATCTAACACAACTACTACAAAGAATTCATACTACTAGATGTCAACAAAGAAAACACTATAGCACTCGCCTTGTCACGGTTCCCGCTGTGGTCCCTGCTATGTACCGTTGGCGTGCCCGTGTCTCCCGTGACCCGGCCGCTGTGGCGGCATCCTCTAGTTACCCTGGCTCTTGTCACTCACCTGTCCTGGCTCCTGTCTGTCCTCAAGCTGTTCCTGCTGGCAGATTCGAGTTTACATTGCTTCCTCCGGCTCCCTGGCATCCTGTACGCACACGTACTCCCTCTAGGGGCACGCGCGCGGCACTGCAGTGCATTTAAAGAGACATTGTTCCTGTTTCCTGCTCTATGACCTGTGACCCCTGGCTTCATAAGGAACTTCTTGCCCTTGCTCCCTTGTCAATTCGTTGTTGTGTTTGTGCTGCATAGAGCTTGACCCTCTGGCTGCTGTATCGCTGCTGTTACTCAGTACGTTTACCAGTACCTGTTACCCGTTACATGCTGAACATCTGCCGCTGTACCAGTCTGCTAAACATCTGCTGATACCTGACGTTATACGAAGTCCGTTACCATCCTGGGACTGTGCCATCCGTTTAACGGCTACACCTGCGGTGCCCTGTCTCCTTTCCAGCAGTGGCTGTCCTGTCCTGCACTTCGGCTACCCACCGCAAGTGTTACCATCTGCGCCCACGGTGGGTACAGAGGATTCGCCATACCCGGGCGTTTCTAGCCACTTCGGTTAGAAAACCTAACATGCTTGAGCATCACACCCCTTCAAAGAGCTGACTGGTGGATCTGCTGAGAGTCCAATCTCCACCTATCTAATATTGATGGCCTCTCCTGAGCTCAGACATTAACCTTCAAAAATCAATTAGGCTGTGCACATCTATATATTTTGAAAAACGTAAGCATAGGTGCACACTGAAAAGGCAATAGAATACATCTACTACAAATATTCATTTCCAATATTACTATATACCTTTATGTTTCACTTAGTTTTTAGTGTGCCACTGATATTTGTATTAGATGTTTGCTATTGCCTTTTCAGTGTGCACCTATGCTTACGTTTTTCAAAATATATGGATTTGCACAGCCTAATTGATTTTTGAAGTCTATTTGAGGAATGGCAGCCTCATTGGCTTGCTGCACTCCGCCTACCTCTTTAAACTGGTGCAGGATAATTCAGTAGCAGGTTCCTATCACTCCCTGAGATGTTGTAGTCTGAATGGACTCCTAGTGAGGTAACATGTTCAGTGTTAGGGACTCACCTGTGCTGGGATCCCCTTGACGCTATTGGGAGGTGAGCTTAATACAATCTTTGATCAAAAACTGTAAACTAAGAGTCACAGGTTTTTCATATTTTCCTTAGCAGTAATGCATTTCCAATATTCCTATATACCTTGATGTTTCACTTAGTTTTAGTGTGCCACTGATATTTGTATTAGATGTATGCTATTAACCTTAAAAGACCTGATTTTACAAGTATTTTATTACCGTATATACTCGATTATAAGCCGACCCGAGTAAAAGCCGAGGCACCTACTTTTGCCCCAAAAAACGGGAAAACTTATTGACTCGAATATAAGCCTAGGGTAGAAAATGCAGCGGCTACTGGTAAATTTTAAAAAATAAAAATGGATACCAATAAAATTACATAGGCAGTTTAATGTCCCCCATAGGCAATTATAGGCGGATATATGGCCCTATATGCAGGTATAGGCAGGTATATGTCCCAAATGGCACGTATATGGCCCCATAGGCATGTAATAGTCAGTTATATGTCCCCAATAAGCATATTATAGGCAGGTATTTGGCCCCATACGCAGGTAATAGGCAGGTATATGGCCCCATAGGCAGGTAATAGGCAAGTATATGGCCCCATAGGCAGGTATAGGGCAGGCTGTAGGCAGGTATAGGCAGCTGTAGGGCAGGTATAGGGCTGGCTGTAGGCAGGTATAGGCATCTGTAGGCAGGTATTAGGCCAGCTGTAGGCAGGTATAGGCATCTGTAGGCAGGTATAGGGCCAGCTGTAGGCAGGTATAGGGCCGGCTGAGGGGTAAGGCAGGTATAGGAGCTGTAGGCGGGTTATGGCAGCTGTAGGCAGGTATAGGCAGCTGTAGGCAGGTATAGGCAGCTGTAGGTAGGTATAGGGCCAGCTGTAGGCAGGTATAGGCAGCTGTAGGCAGGTATAGGGCAGGTATAGGCAGCTGTAGGCAGGTATAGGCAGCTGTAGGCAGGTATAGGGCAGGTATAGGCAGCTGTAGGCAGGTATAGGCATCTGTAGGCAGGTATAGGGCCAGCTGTAGGCAGGTATAGGGCCGGCTGTAGGCAGGTATAGGGCCGGCTGTAGGCAGGTATAGGCAGCTGTAGGCAGGTATAGGCAGCTGTAGGCAGGTATAGGGCAGCTGTAGGCAGGTATAGGCAGCTGTAGGCAGGTGTATAGCCTTATAGGGCAGGTATAAGGCAGCTGTAGGCGGGTTTATAGGCAGCTGTAGGCAGGTATAGGGCAGGTATAGGCAGCTGTAGGCAGGTATAGGCATCTGTAGGCAGGTATAGGGCCAGCTGTAGACAGGTATAGGGCCAGCTGTAGACAGGTATAGGGCCGGCTGTAGGCAGGTATAGGGCCGGCTGTAGGCAGGTATAGGGCAGGTATAGGCAGCTGTAGGCAGGTATAGGGCCGGCTGTAGGCAGTTTAAAAAAATAAAAAAAAATCACTTACCTGACTCCTCGCTGCTCCGCCTCCTCGCTGCCCGGCCTCCCGCGCGCTGTCCTGCATCTTCTCGGCACAGGCGGGTGACGTCATCAAGCCGCGCACGCAGCGTGATGACACACGCTGCCTGTGCCGGAAACTGCGGGCGGCCGCGAGTCTGCTTGCGGCCGCCCGGAGACCTCTGCGGGGCATGGAGCGCTCGCTCTCTGCTCCGCAGTGGTATCTGTTCACTTGTATGCGCTCCGGAGGAGTCGCATATAGGTGAAGGGATCGCGGACAGTGACCGGACCAGCGCAGCGCCCGGACACTGTGCGCTCACTCGGCCTTCAGTTATATGCGCTCCCTGAGAAGCCGCATATAACTGAAGCGTCCCTGTCGGTGCACGGGCCATCGCAGCGCCCGAGCGCAGACAGTGACTCAAGTATAAGCCGAGGTAGAGTTTTTCAGCTCATTTTTTGGGCTGAAAAACTCGGCTTATACTCGAGTTTATACGGTAATTATTTAGTTTAACGATCCTATGTGTCATAACAAAGACACTTTAAAGATTAGTTTTCATTAAATGTTTAAACACCTCTGTTTCCTGCTTATAGCGCATAGGTTAATTGGTTTGATTATATACTCCTAAATGTAATGCATTAATTTGATGAAGCAATGTCAACACAGAGATGAAGAGCTGAATGTAAATGGCCATATGTTCCTCCAGCACTTCTTGTCCCATATGCTAGAGAACAGATGAGAATAACAGCAAGGATCAAGCTCTAGATCACCAGGTGGATGTTTGTTTGTTTTTCCCTCTTCAGCTGAAGAAACCAGAGAAGACACTAGCACAACCAGTAGGCATGGCAATAGTGAAGGGATAACATTTTTCATTATTTCAGATCATAACTTCATCCAACACTAATATATGTGTATAAGATGACATCTGATACGTAGTAAAATTTTGCTCTACCTTCAGGCCGCGTTCACATGGCTTATTTGTCCGCGGATTGGCGCCGTACTCCGCGCCGGATTTGCGCTGCAGTACGGCGCCAATCCGTCGGAGAAATTACGGTAATCCACTGTTCTCATAGAGAACAGTGGATTCCGTCACTCCTCCCTGCTCGGCGAATACGCGCCGTAGATAATGCATTGTCTATGGGGCCGGCGGGCTGCTCCCCCGCCGCGCTCCCGCCCCGCCCGCGTCCCGCCCCTTATTCACGCCGGAATTGCGAGCGCAATCCGGCTCGCAAATCCGGCGTGAATAAGCCGTGTGAACGGGGCCTCAGGCAACTTGTATAAAGTCTGAATGACCCGATACTTTAACACATAAATACTCAATTCTAGTGGTTTAACAGCCAATAAAAGCACAGATAAACAAAACAGAAAATAATTATGTAAACCAGCCTCCCCCTATTATTGACTTACTGATGGAAATTCAGTATTACCCGTGAAAATGGTTCTTTACTGAAAATAAATGCATATCTATTAAAGTCAAAGGGAACGTAATGTTTTTACACTGGGCTTATGACCAAGACTAACCACATTTCCTTGGAGAACATAATATTAATATTTATGTTGGTTTATTTTACCATAAACTGGCATTAAGAGACTTCAAGATAAGTAACAAATTCTTTTCTTTGTAGGAATAGTATGTTTTAGTGTGTATTCTTTCTGAAGTTCCTTTTTTATAAATGCCCACTCTGTTGGGTAAACTTCCTAAATCACTCAAGCAGTGACAGTAATGAAGGAATGTAAAAAGAATGTCATTTTTAAAAGCGGTTTTCCAGCCACAAAAAAAACAATGTTATTTGATTTGAAATGGTAATTGATTACACTAAAGTACTTTCATTACCATTGCTGCCCTGATGTCCCAACATGAAAACTGGTCCTGGTATAAGTCCGGGTTTGTTCTGACAGAAAGAGAGCTAACCATGGGCATAATTATAGCAGTTACAACTATAGCAACTGCTATCGGGCTCAAAGCTATTGAGGTCCTGTCTCATTTTACTACGGTGCCCTATGAATACTAGTTATGCCCCTAGAATTAACTCCTCTCCTTAATGTTGCAAAACTTACTGATGACATTTGTTACAGAAGAATTTCTAAACTACCGAGGGTTCAAGTGAGCACTGTTGGGGTCATAATCTGGAAGTAGAAAGAATATCATTTCACCATGAACAAGTTACGACCAGGTACTCCCCGCAAGTTTACAGATAGAGGAGTGTAAAGAATTATCAGAAGAGTTATCCAAGAGTCAAGGTGCACCTGTGGAAAGCTACAGAAAGACTTGGAATCAGCAGGTATAAATGTTTCAAAGAAAACAATAAGTAATGGCCTGTATTCATGCTCACCATGCACCATCCATTGGTGAACAAAAAGCATGTTAAGGAACATTTAAAGTTTGCTCAACAACATTTAGACAAGCCTGTGAAATACCGAGAATATAGGCTGGTCCGATGGGACCAAAATGAAACACTGTGGATGCCATGATACACGCCATGTTTGGAGGCCAAAAGGCTCTATATATCACCCCAAAAACGCCATACCTACAGTAAAGTTTAGAGGTAGGAACATAATGGTGTGGGCTGTTTTTCAGCATACGGCACTGGAAAACTTTATATAATTGAAGGAAGGATGAATGGACAAATGTATCAAGACTTTCTTGATACAATTCTGCTTCCATCTACCAGGATGGTGAAGATGAAATGAGGGTGGACATTTCAGCAAGACAATGATCCCAAACACACAGTCAAAGAAACTTTCAAATGAGTTTTGGACAAATAAAATACAGCTGCTAGAATGGCCCAGCCAATCACCTGACCTGAATCCAATAGGAAATCTATGGAAGGAACTAAAGCTCAGAGTTCATAGAAGTAGCCCATGGAACCTTCAGGATTTGAAGACTGTGTGGGAAAAATGGGCCCACATCTCTCCTGAGCCATGCGTGCGACTGGTTTCTCCATACAGGAGGCATCTTGAAGCTGCCATCAACGACAAAAGTTTTTGTACGAGGTATTAAATACATTTTAGTAAGCATGTTTAAAAAAATTTCCCTGTGTCATTTCTCATGATTACTCATAATTTATGGACATCTATAGTTTGATTTCTTTGCTTGTGTGGAGTGGATAAATTGTTGCCGACATCTGGTGATAATTTCATGTCAATAGCTCTAAAATATATTTACTGGTGACATGTTCAATATTTATTTCACCCACTGTATGTATTATTGGTTGATAAAAATGAAATTAAAAAGGAATGTTTCAGAACAACCCTAAAGGTATATTCACATGGCTTATTGCGGCACCTACAGTATGCGCCGCAATACGCCGGGTGTATTGGAAGCAAGCGCTAATCAGCGCGTACTTCCAAAGCACGGGGGGTGCCGGCTCCAAAGAAATGCATTATCAGCGGCGCGTAATCGCGCTATCAATTGTCATGTCAATTCTCCCCCTCGCGTACAATACGATCGTATTGTACACACTGGGAGATGACTCGTAACCCATAGCTCTCTATGAGAGTTTTGAATTACCATTATTGTGGCACGCATTTCGTCGCGTATAAAGTGCAATACACGGCGAAATGTGCACCAAAATACACGGCAATTTAAGTCGTGTGAACATACCCTAAAGGTTCCCTCTAATACTTACCTCAGTATATCTGTAAATATTACTCAGCAATCCTTTTCTCACTGCTTTTTTGAAAACTGTACTTTACAATTATTCTGGCCTTGCTGCATTAGGATATGTGCAAATAATGTTGGGAAAATCCATAGCAAAATCTGTGACAGAGGTATGAGTTGAAACCTTTGGCTTTCTGCCACAGGTTTTTACTTTGTAGCAACAGATTTTGCTACTGTTTTGTATGCAGATCTGCACCATTTAATTTCAATGTATCACAGGATCAGAATCCAAGTGAAATAACCTCTGTGTGAACATAGAAATTGAAATGAGCTCTTCATACAATAAATTATTTTGAGTCTGTGATAGACTTGTGTTTATACAATATATCTAATCTGAAGAGATAGAGCTCCTGGAAGGAGGAAGAGAGTGATATATGTGAACAATTTGGAATCACACCTCCAAAATGGAAACTCATCCTAGCCTAGCCTAGCACTGGAGAAAGCATAGTTTTAAAACCTAGCACTTAATATATCCATTAAAAATTAATATATCCATTAAAAATTTAAAAATTAACAGGGGCAGATATTCTTTTGGTACAGATCATGAGGCTTCACAGGGGCATAATAGTTAAGCATGTACTGTTCTCTTCAAATCAGTTTTATGTTGTCTATTACACTGCCAGAGCTAATGGATGTCATAACTAACAATTAGCAATTGACGTCAGGATATGAGTGAATGCTCTATGCTGAAATTTTGAATAACATAGGGCCCATATACTATTTTGGCATCAGGGCCCTCAATTGTCTAATTCTTAAATATAATTTTTTAAAGGGAATGTGTTTTCATAAAATGTCCTATTGTTTAACTCATGTCTATATGTTAAACATACTTTTTAAGAATTATTAATATTACTGGTTCCCAGGTCACTAAGCATGCCCAGAAAGCTCTCTTATAGAAGTCTACTAGTAAAAGGAGCTGTCCCTTATCATATACAGAAAACAAAATTTTAAAATCTACAATCAGAAAATAAAAACAGCAAGAAAGAAAATAATTTGTATCAGAAACTTGTTTCAATTAGTAAAAAGAAAAATATTGGTGATAAGAGTCCCTTTAACCCTTTCCTGACATTTGGTCATAATAATATGGATCTTTGTTTTTTTCCTCTTTGCTTTCCAGTAGCCATTACTTTTTTTTTATATTTTTTTTTATCTATATAGACATATGAGGGCTTTTATTTTGCAGGACAAGACGTACTTTTAATTGTGTCATTGACCATACCATAGAATGTATTGGGAAGCCGAAAAAAATCGAAGTGGGTCAAAATGTGAAAAAAAAAACATATTTGCACCATTTTTGCAGAGGTTTTGTTTTACAGCAGGCACTCTCTGGTATAAATGATGTGTTAGCTGTATTCTACAGGTTGATACGATTCTGGTAGTACCAAATATGTATGTTTTTTTTATGTTTTAGTACTGTAAAAATATACAAACATTATTTCTAAAATATCAGCTGCAGCTTCACTTTCTGTTACCAAAAACTTTTTTGCTTTTTCACCTATTAGCAGGAGTGAGGGAGCATTTTTGCAGTCTGGAGTGTACTGTTTATTGTTATAATTTTGGGATAAATGCATCTTTTTGTTTACATTTTTAGTGGACGTGAAATAACCAAAAAAGCAATTTTGACATTTGGATTTTTTTACTTTTACAGTGTTCTGCATACAGGATAAATGATGTTATAGATTACCACCTTAACCCACCAGGATGTATGGGTACATCCTAGTGGCGTTAAAGAGCTGTGTAGCAGCCGCTGGTTGTTAGCTGCTAATTGCAGCTAATTCTCGGCGGTTACAATGTGGGATGGTGCCGGCACCATTCCATGCTGTTTAACCCCTTAGATACTAAATGCATCTAAATTAATGGGAAACGATGCTTTCAATGGGACTGCCAGCGGCGAAATCGCAGGTTCTCGATCAGTGAAAATGGCAGCTGGAAGCCTTCTGAAGGCTTCCATCACCACCATGTTTTCTGTACTTCCTGTCCCAGGCCGGAAGTAGTGAAACCATCATCTCTATACACTCTAATGCATTGTCTATACAATGTATTAGCCTGTATACGCAATCACTCCCCCTAGTAGTGAAGCACCCTGGGGGGGACTGAAAGTTAAAGTATATAAAAAAAAAATTTTTAAAGTGTAAAAAAAATTAAAAGTTCAAATCACCCCCCTTTTGCCATTTTACAAATTAAAAAAATAATAAGAAAAAGTTACACATATTTGGTATCACCACGTCTGAAAAAATAAAATCTATTAAAATATAACATCAATTATCTCATATGCTGAACATCGTAGAAGAAAAAATTCCAAACTCCAAAATTGTGGTTTTTTTGGTCATTACATGTCCTCTAAAAATTGGAATAAATTTAATCAAAAAGGTCCCATGTATTC